>APFE030021732.1:292511-329315 GCA_000404065.3 Pinus taeda
ATTTTCTATAGAGCTGAGAACAAGTATCTACTTGTTAAAGATGGAATCGAATACTTTGTAAGAGCTCCCAAGCTCAAGAATAATTATACTCTCATAAATTCTGGGCAGATGAAAAGAATGATAAATTCATGCAAACAATTCTTACTAATGGTTGTAAAGGAAAAGAAACCTGATAAAACCAATGTATTTGGGGGCTGTGATGCTCAGCAGCAAGCTGATATAGAAAACATTGTTTTAGAGTATGATGTCCTGTTTCAGGAACCTAAAGGTCTGCCACCCAAAAAGGAAATAGTACATGATATTATTTTGCAGCAAGATGTTCCATTGCCTAACATTGGGATGTATAGGTTGTCTGCTTTAGAGAATGCTGAAATCAAGAAGTAAGTGCAGGAGTTGCTTGAGAAGGGATTCATCAGGCCTAGCACATCACCATGTGGGTCACCAATCGTTTTGGTGAGAAAGAATGATGGCTCGTGGAGAATGTGCATTGACTATCGAGCGCTGAATAAGATAACAATTAAAAATCGTTATCCCCTTCCTTGCATAGATGATCTTTTAAATCAATTGAAGGAAGCTGTTTATTTCACCAAGCTAGATTTGCATAGTGGATACCATCAGGTCAGAGTTGCAGAGCAAGATGCATGGAAGACTGCTTTCAAAACGAAGTAGGGATTGTATGAGTGGTTGGTTATGCCTTTTGGCTTGACCAATGCCCCTGCTACTTTCATGAGATTAATGAATGATGTACTCAGGCCTTTGCTTGATGATTTTGTTATTGTGTATTTGGATGACATTCTGATTTTTAGCAAAACGTGGGAAGAACACTTAAAGCATGTGAAACAAACATTAAATGTTTTGAAAAGAGAAAAACTTTATGTTAAACTCTCAAAATGTGAATTTGGCAAAACATCTTTAAATTATTTGGGTCATATAGTAGGGGGTGGTGAATTGAAAATAGATTCCTCTAAAGTGGCAGCCATTGTAAACTGGCCTAAACCCAAGTTTGCTACAGAAGTGAGAAGCTTCTTAGGAGCAGCACAATATTGGAGGAAGTTCATTTCTTATTTTTCCTCAATTGCAGCTCCCTTACATGCTTTGACAGGATTGAACAAGGTGTTTCAGTGGCGAGGCAAACATCAGAAAGCCTTCGACACCTTGAAAGAAAAGAAAAGTACAACACCTGTACTAGCGCTGCCTGATCTACAAAGACCATTTGAAATCCAAATAGAGATGCCAGTGACTATGCCATGGGAGCAGTGTTGGCACAGCACGGTAAACCCATATGTTATTATTCAGAGACTTTTAATCCTGTAGTAGTTAACTATCCTGCATATGATAAAGAATTGTATGCATTAGTTCAGAGTGTGAAAAAGTGGAAACATTACTTAATGGGCAAAGACACATTAATACATACTGACCATCAACCACTTCAATATCTACACTCCCAAACTAAGTTGCAGCAATCAAGGCATTACAGATGGATGGGTTTTCTACAACAGTTTCATCTAGTCATCAGATATAAAAAGGGTATACACAATAAAGTTGCAGACATGTTATCTAGGCCCATTATAAATGCATCTACTAAAGCATAATTCCGTACTACATGAAAGTTACATTGAACAATATGCTCAAGATATAGACTTTAATGATGTATATGCAACTTTGTGTCAAGGCAAAAAGGTAGAAGAATTGGACTCTCATGTGAAGGACCGACTCTTATATCATTGTGGGAAACTCTGCATTCCACAAACCGAGAGAGTAAAGATAATTAGGGAGGCACACACTTCTCTGATATTAGGTCACTTTGGCGTAAGTAAAACAGTTGCACAATTGCAAAGATTTTGTTATTGGCCGAGAATGAATGAGACAGTTTCTAGATATGTAAGAAGGTGTACTATGTGTGCTAAAAGCAAGCCCAACAATAGAAAACTAGGCTTGTACACTCCTTTACCAGTTCCTTCTCACCCTTGGGAAAGTGTTTCCATGGATTTTGTTGGAGGACTGCCTCAATCTAGGAAAGGTCATGATTATCTATGTGGTTGTGGATAGGTTCAGCGAAATGTGCATTTTGATACCTTGTAATAAACATATTACAGCTGAACAAACTACAAAATTATTCTTTGAACATGTATGGGTTCATTTTGGATTACCCACTTCTATTGTATCTGATCGAGACACCCGATTTGTGGGGAAGTTATGATCAAGTTTGTGGAAACTGATGGACACCCAACTGAAGAAAAGCACAATTTTTCATCCACAAACCGATGGCCAGATAGAAGTAGTTAACAGGAAAGTGATCTAGTTACTCAGGGGATATTGCAGCAAACATCCTAAGCTTTGGGATGAACATTTTTGTTATGTGCAACATGCTTACAACAGAGCAAAACACACTTCTACACAGAGATCTCCTTTTGAGACCTGTTTTGGTTTCATACCAAGGTCTCCTTTGGATTTTGTCTTTGGTAAAGATACCACGGTTGATGGACACAATGATGTGGACAAGGCAACTAGGTTCATTGAACAGATCCAGGAGATCCACCAGGCAGTACAGGAACAGCTGGAAAAGAGCCAAGCCAAATACAAGGCTAGGCATGACAAGCATCGGATGGAGCATAGTTTTCAAGTTGGATACCAGGTCTGGCTGTATATCAGCAAGGACAGGATGCAAGGTGAAGGAAAAAGGCTAAAGCCTATCAGATATGGACCTTTTAGGGTACTTGAGAAGATTGGTGAAAATGCTTTTCGCCTTGATCTACCAGCTTACATGCACATCTACTCAGTTGTAAATGCAGATTGCTTGAGATTGTTTGAACCTTCAATGGTTGAGGATGCTGAAGAGCAAAGTCAATTGCCTTCTACCTGCTACCTGAATATCTTAATGAATTGCAGGAAGACATAGTCTTGGACAGGAAGGTGAGGACGACGTGCAGAGGAGATGTTGAGTACCTCAAAATTGGACTCAAAGGATTGAAGCCGAGCAGTGAAAGTGGATTGAGATTGGACAAGTGAGACAACAGTATCCTCACTTAGTCGATGCTTGAAAGAAAACCAACTTTTGGTGGTCCAAAAGCTTTTCAGTGGGAAGGCCGTGATCCGAATTGGATCCATCAAGAACTGTCAAAGAGCCATGACTGTATCAGGTTGGGACAAATCTCTAAAAATTCCAAAACAACAATCAAAAGCACCCTGAACTAGTGGCAATGGCAGCTAGTGTGGAACGACGAGGACCTCGGTCAAAGCGCGCTGACCGAGGCCCATGGAGACTGCGCGGGAGGTCAAAGTAACACTTGGGAGTCCCGGATCAGGAAAAGGAGGTGGATTTTGATGCGCTTAGCGTTAATTGCGCATCGCTGGGTGAACAGGGCCAAAATGGAGGAGCCTCGAGCACTCGGTCGCGTCGGGAGCCGGAGAACCGCAAGCGAAAAAGTGAAAAGCACTAACGTACAAAGGCGGGACCCGCGCTTTGGAAAACTGACGGTATTGATCGGGGTGCCCACAAACGGTAAGAGGTTTTGGACGAAAGCGGGGCGATTCCTTGCATCGATCGACGCGTGGCAAGCGAAGTTGAGAGGAAACCGCCGTTGATCGTGCTATCGATCGAGCAAGTCAACTGCACAGGACGTGCGTATGGCGTCGGATCTGGAGGCCCCAAATTGGATAGCTGAGATCGAGCCCGACGGGGGGAAGCGAAATCGACGAAAGAATGAGTCGCGTTTTAGAAGGATTTGGAATCCGTTAGACCGCCACGATGGAGGAAGAACGCATCCACGATGTCACTGAAGAAACAAACCAACGAAGCACGCTGGCGCTGTTTAGAGGAGGACATGTGGCCACTCCTTGAGCTTTCATGATGACGCCGAACAGGGAACTCCAAGCGCAGCTGCAGAAGGTGAATCGACAGGGGCGGACGAGGAACCGAACAGGCATTGGAACGAATGGCTAAAAACCATGAACAAAGACAGAATACATAGGTGGAGTCAGTCAGAGCGAACCCGGAGAGGAGGACTGAACATTGAGAGACAGAAACCAGAGAAGAACGCAGTAAAGCAAAAGCAGAAAGAGACAGAGGGCCGAGCTGACCAACGACAGCATCGAGCACTAGAGAGCTTGAGAGATTCAAGCCATCCCATAGAGGAATCTGTTCGTACTGAGCACCACATTTGTTTATTTCCACTAAAGACTAGGAGGTCACAGAGCTGGTAGGAAGAAGAAGAGTCTGTGTACTCCAGTGCCTTGGGGAATCCAAAAAACACCCTGCCAAACAAAACCTGTTTCAGGAGAACTCACATTGAGTCCCTGTATTGTAATTCTCTACTTAAAGGAACAATAAAACAAGGCCACCATTGAGAGCTGGACCGGAGATGTAGCCCTGGAGAATAGGGTGAACTACTTATTAATTTCTTGTGTTCTTGCATTTGCTTACTGTATTTCTCTGCTGTCTTTCCATTCAATTGTCTGTGTATTGGCAATCTGATTGATCCGTTGCTTAAATAACATAAACACATACACTAGCACATGAGTCTGTAATACCTTCATTTAATAAATCTTTAACTGAGGTCATCCATAGGGTGATTATTAGATCACTCATCCAGGATATCGAATAGAACCCAAAGAGAATCAACACTTAGTAGTGCTCTTGAGATCCTCCACACTGCCTGCTTGGCCAGCATTCGAATAAACATGCAGCTCCATATCTCAGGCAATGTATCTCAATCCATGAGAGATTGTGCCTCGAAGATATCTTAGAAGGTTCTTTTCACCAATCTAGTGAGGCTCAATCATATATGAGCTCATCATACTAACTACAAATCATAGGTTTGAACGAAAGTTCACCATGAACATCAATGCGAATGAGTTTATGAAACTTAGAGGCATTTTCCAAATCTGGTTCAGCATCACTACCATATAACTTCTGAAAGTGAAGATCCTCGAGGTAGTCACGGGCCTGTAGTTTACCTTTCCACATTCGGAATCCAACTCCCTCTTACTTTTGCAAATGAGAGGGTCTGCACCTGTTAGAAATAGGTTGTCCTCAGAAGGTGCTGGTATGAGAGGTCTATCATCCACAACCTTCAAGCAATGGTTTGGATTGGCTTCACTCCTAGTGAATCTCAGTTTCATCTGACAGCTATCAATCCTGTCATACTATGCCCGGGGTGTTTTGCTTCAAGCCATAGAGGGCTTTCTTCCACCTGCATACATGAGATTCCCGATCATGAATCTCAAACCCCTTGGGTTGTTCCAAACCTGTGGACCTGCTACATGAGGGGAATGGTCTCCTTGTAAGATTTTCCTTCGGTACATCTCAGACATGTACCTTCATGCTCTTCTTGAATTTAGGCATCCCAATCACCATCTGACTCACATCATGTAGGGTCCTATAATAAGTAGACCTCCAGTGCTATAGATGAGATATGTCAAATGACATGATCCCCAGTGGACCATCTTGCAACTTGATACAAATTGCCAACCTTGAACCCATGAGTAAAAGCATCTTTGAAAATTTCATTTTCAAACACATTTCCATAAATGAATGCCGCCCTGTAACCTTTGACTTCCATTGCCGAAATGGACACCAGGTTCTTCCTGCAATCAGGTACATAAAAGAGATTCTGTAAATGAATCGAGTTACCCTCATTCAATTGAGGGGTAACATTTCCTACACCCTTTTCGGGATAGGTGGCATCGCCTCCAAGTATAATCCCACGATTGTTTCCATCTCTACCAAATTAGAGAAAACACCCTTCGATCCGTTGAAGTGCTTTGGGGCACTACAATCAATAAGCCAGATTCCCAAAGAATCTGAAGGAGAGTGCCAATACAAGATAACGCTTCTTTATCTTATCAGAAACAACATTTGATTCTTCATACTTGGGGTTCCTTGCTTTCTTCGAAGAGTTGGCCGTTACCTTGATGACCTGCATTACCTGTCATTCCTTTGATCATTGAAGATGTCCCTGGAATGATTGTTATCATCATCAAGTGATATGTCCCCGCCATTCGGGCACTCCTTCGCATAATGGCCAAACTTATTGCAACCAAGGCATCTGCCTTTCCTTCCACTCTTAGATTCGGACTTTTCGTTGAAGTGATCTTTAGGTAGGCCATCAGGAACTTCTGCTGCGCCATTCTGATAATATTCTCTGCTTCGACTTCACCCTCGATGAATTTGAAGAGGGATGAGGAATCCACTGATCCTTTTGTTCTTTCTCAACTGTCTTCAGTGATTGCTCTTTCACTCTTGCTTGGGCTTTGTCTTCACCTCAACTCTGATACTATGTTAAGTTTAGGTATGTTCTATGCTAAGAGCAATTTATTTCAATTTTCACAGTTAGCTTAATATCTTTTCCAGATTAGCAACCACATCAGCATTAAAGTAAACTACAGATAGAACATAAACATAAATTATAAAAGACAAGCCAAGACAAGAGGACACAAGATGTGGCGCAAGCTAGGGACAAACGCCAATGTGGGGAAACCCTTGATCAATTCTTCTTATATGTTCATCAATAGTTTAACAGGTAGAGAGAGAGAGAGAGTACATTTACAACAGAAGTCAACACTTCGACTTATCTAGATAAGAGCAGAGATCATCTCTAAGAAGATAATACATGAGATTAGTTGAAGACATGCTGCTTCAACTGATTCTCCAAGGTGACTTCTTCCCTATCATTGTGTTGCATTTCGTCATCATGCTACACCTCACCGTGCTGCACCATGCTACACCCATCATCACAATGTTGGACCTCATGACTGCTACACCATATGCTGCACTATTGTCCCATGTGCCATTGTTGAATCATGTTGTCATACAGCGTGTCTCATGTGCTTGCAACACCATGCTTTCCACTGCTGACCATGCTTGTTGTTTTCCATGCTTATTGTCCCATTGTGCCACTGGTGCACAATGTCATTGCTGTCCCATTATTGTTCTGTCTCATCATACTGCTGTCCCAACATCTTACAGTTGTTCCATTGCACATTGCTGCACTATATCATTGCTGTCCCATCATTGTGTTGTCCATGCTTGTTGTTGGCCCTACCTTGCTGCTGCCCCCTCACAACTTGCTATACCTTGCTGTTGTCCCATGTGACTTTGCAACACTATGTAGGCTTGTTGTCCATGCATCTTAGCAGCACTATGTCTTGTTGTCCATGCATCTTAGTTCCACCAAGCTCCATTGCCTAGCTATCCACAACACTGTTGTTCCAATGCTGCCTTCACTGCTGCTTATGTGGTGACTGGTCAGGGCATGTGGCAACACTTACACACCCAGCCAAACAACCCCTTAAGGACTATGGCCCACCTTGGCAAGCTTCTTCCCTTGTAGTCGCTTCCTCCATGCAATGATGCCCAAAACAGTAGCGTATGGTTCCCATTCTCCTTGGCTTGGCTGCTTGCCTTTCGAGCTCTAAACCGTACCTAGGAATAGCCTTAAACCTTACCCTCAAAACTGCCCTTTCTCACCATGCTGTCACCACAGCCCTTCACGCTATTTAGGGCAGACTCCACGCTGTCCCTTTGACCCTTCATACTGTGGCTAAGGCTCTGCTGTCACACAGCTCTTTACGTTGTCTAGGGCAGCCTCCTTCTTGAATGCGTAGAGGCCAGCGTATAGGCTAGGGCTTGATCTTGATAGCGTTAGTGCTTTAGACAACATATTTCTTCTTCGAGATTGCGTAGATGCTAGGGTTGTCCTCCTTGTAGTGTTAGGGCTTCTCACTTGACTGCATCCTCTAGATTAGGGCAATGTTCTTCTTCTTGACTGCGGCTAGGGTAGCCTCAATCCTCCAACGTCTAGGGCTTCCACTCCTAGATTTCTCTTCCACTAAAACCCAAGACAAGTGGAGAGAAATCAAGATAGAAGTGTGTGTAGAAATGACTATCAAGTCACCCCTTTTTATACTAAATTGTGGAGCACATGTGTGGGTTATTTGGTTGTTGGTCGACCTTGACGAATTGTCTTATAACACAAATAAATTCATAACTCTATGAATACTTATCGGAATCGGATGATCTTTAGATCACTCCTACACCTCTCGATGAGAGGGATCCAAGAAAAATATCAGCTGCCATAAATAAGATGACCCACATGGAGTTTGGCCCTAGTTGGTAATTTTAACAGGGTTTCACACATTATCATCGACATACCTTAAGTTAGGGTTTTACAAAGAACCTTTTTAAGGCTCTGTAGTGCTGTTTGAATCAATCCTAATTGACTGAGACTGCAACATTTAATTGTTAACCCAGGGTATGTCTTGTTGTTTCAATTGAGTTCGCATTATTTGTGCTAATACACTACAACCAAGAATGAGAAAATGAAGAAAACAGTAAAAGATGTCGCTGAACCAAATTGCTGAATCAAACCATTCATGTAGACATAAAAAAAACACTTTATAGAATTAAATCACACTTCGCAATTATCAAAGCAAAGGCGCGCCACACAGGAACTAATATCTACTCCAGCTGGTTACTACCATTCTGTTGATTAACTCAGTGTAACAACATAATGTAAATTGAAACAACAACAAATGTAACCCACAATTTGTACAACAACAACGAGAAACCATAAATCAATTAGCTAAACTAGAATGTACACTACCTCTATCACTGCAGTCCCTGCCAAAGAGGAGGTCCCTTCCTCCTCGGCAGGGTTCATGAATAACACAAAAGTAATTAACGAATCCACTGAAGAGCAATAACAACATCACCGTGCTGATTAATATTAAAAATAAATTCAAAGCTACAAAAGCAGAGTAATAATACTTTTCTATATGCCGTGTCCTTGTACCTGGAAAATCGAGTTCCTTTGTAGTTATTAGAGACCTGAAATTAGAAATGGATCAGTCATGAGAATCTCACGATTCTCATGCCGATAAAAAAGAAAAGTAGTTACAACCTATTTCTAAATACAAATATACATTAGTTAGGATTGCAACCGCTTGGAATTGTTGCTTCCAAAATAAACAATTCCCACTGCTGACAACTGTTATGTGGAATAGTACCCACATTTGCTAGCTTCAGTGCAACAACATCCTGCGAGTGAATGGCGGTTCGGAATGTTATGACATCACTGGCGACAACACCCTTGGTGTAACAACAGACTTTTGTATCAACACGTAGTGTAACAACATTCTGTAACAACATCCAATGTGTAATAGCATCCTGTAACAGTATCCAATGTGTAATAGCAACCTGTGACAACATACAGGGCGTAACATCGAACTGTTCTACCCCTCTCTGTAGTTAATCTGCGCCGCCTGTCTGCTCCATAACTTTGTTCTCACGAGCAACACTTGAAAAGGAGAAGAGCTTTCCAAGATACTTCTTCAATGCTCCTCTAGTTAGCCACAAAAAGGAATAAAGCATCGTATTATTCAGTAAAACACAGCAAAGTAACATGACAGTAGAATAGGTTATAAAGGTGAGAAAACAGGGGAATTAATCATGTAAAGTCATAGGCCTGGAGGACAGAAAGATCAAAACTGGGGAAAGAATGTGCAGAAAATAGGTAAAAAGCCACACTTAACATCTCCCCCGACTGAAGCAACTTCATGTCCCCATGCCGAATCTCAGCTCCTACTATACCTCCACTGCAAGTTTGTGAAATTGTAGGCACTAGCAGTGTCTTCATTTGGAGCTCTGTACCCTTGAATGGCCATCAATTGACGTGGCCAAGATTCCTCTTCATAGTCACATAGGTGGTAGTTCGGCTGATACTCTTCTACTAGCAACTAAATCAAAGGAAACTTAAATCTGAGCCCAATCTAGAATGCCCCCAATGTATGCACGATCTGAGCATAGTCAGGCACCCATGTAACAACAGCCAAAAAGTTCTTGTACTCAAAAGGATCCCCTTCTTGTAACTTAGCGCTACAGGCCTCGGTGCATTTAAGACATCTTGCTAGCGCTCGACTTTTCATTTGTGCATATAGGTTGAGGCAGATCCTCACAATCTTTTTCCTATCGACGACCGACTGTTCCCTGATCTCTGGAGTGCTCAGAAACAATTTAAACTCATGTCTGAGTTCGTAAACCATCCCTGGTTTGATTCTGACCCACAATGTTGTTTTCTCCTCGTTAGCTTCTGTTGATTTCATGGCCAGATGCCACTCAATCTGATTCCTCATAAATGAAAGGATGGCCGGTAATTACAAATCTCCCATATAGGAGAAGACACTTGCTACCATCTTCGTGCTGACATCCTCACACATGATATCATGCAAAAACAGCTCGCACAACAAGCTCTGGTCATCAAAGTCGCAGGAGCGAAAAATATCAAGAAAAGTATGGGTTGAAGAACCCAAATAGGACCTATTCTCAAAAACTGCTTTTAATTGAAATAAATAATATCAAAGGAACACTGGATACGACAGGGACAACTGCTTGCATGCTAGCAGGTTTAGGGCAAGGTCACAGAGCTTGGTCTTGTCATCTGTTAGGTCCAAGACCTGTCGATTTGGCTGATACAGCTGCTCATCCTTCTTCTTCATAGCTTCGTTGTGCCTTCGTGCTTCCCATTCTCTCTCCCATTCTTCCTTTAGCCATTTCTCCCTAAGGGAATCCATCATCTTCTTGTGTGCCTTGAGCAAGATCACCCCCTCATGTAGAGAGAGCGCGTGTTGCTTCCATTTTTGTAGCTCTGGTAACAACATCTTTTTAGAACACCATCCTTTGTCAGGACCCGGTGTTCTCCCACATGCACTATTAATTGAGGGTGTAACAACCTCCTGAGGGTGAAACTGCTCCACTTTGGCTACTGGTTCTTGTGTAACAACAACTTTGTCAATGGATTTTGTTACAGTTTCCTTATGTCCCTGATCAGCTTCCATCCCCACTGCTGGTACTTATGTAACAACAGTGTCTTCCACAGACTTTTGTATATCGTTTTTCCTGAAGTAGGCTTCTATCTCCATTGCTGGTTCTTGTGTAACAACAGTGTCGACCACAGGCTCATGGATGTTAGCTTCTCCTTCCTTTCCTTGGCTGACTTCTGCCTCCACTGCTGTTTTTGGTGAAACAATAGTGTCAACCAAGGGCTTCTGTGTATCCACTACGCGATCACTTTCTGTGGACTACGCCTTCTCAGTTGCTGGTTCTTGTGTAACAACAACGTCCTCAATGGGTTCTTGTGTGTCAACTTCCCAGATTTCAGTTTGTGTTTCCCTCGAGGTGGTGTCTGCTGCATAGACTTTAAACCTTGCTGCCACTAGTTTCTTAGCACAGGCCGTGCACACAGTGCTTGGGGCATCTCCCCTTTTGGCTTGTCCATGGTCTCAGCCAAAGTATCTATCCCTGGGGCTCTTGCCTCTATCTTTCCCTTTGCTAGCTGTTCCCTTAGCTCTCTATTTTCTTTTTGTAAATTTTCAATTCTTAACAGCAAGGATTGAGTTTCGCTCTTACTAGGTGAACAAGGTTCCTCTGGCTGAGCCTGCTTCTCGTCCTTCTACTCTGTTGCTTCTTTGTTCTTCCTTGACATGGATAGGGACTCTGGGTGCTCGCTAACCCTTATCCTCTGCTTCAGCTGCCTATCAACAATTGGTTTGTCAACTGGCCTCTTACCAACCCTTACTGTCGAAGGCTAGGGTTGCTCCTTTGTCATCGTTGAAGCTTCCTCAACCATCTCGGTTTGCCTCCTGTGTGTGGTCTTGGCCTTCTTTCTCATGAATTCTTCCCAATTCCTGGCTTGGCGGCTTAAGGCGTCCAACACAATGAGCATGATAAGGCCATGATTGGTGATGCATGTTTTTGGATGAGCATCTGTTTTCACGACTGCGACAATATGCCTAATGTTTCCCAACAAGTAGGGAAGATTGATCAGCTGTTGATGCCGGAGGTGGTTCAACAATGGAAAGTGGTAATTGTACCCAATTGTTGCCCTTCCCTCGCAAGTAATGTACTTGATGAGGTAGAGGGCAACATCAGCCCATGGCTGGGGGAGTGACAATCTGTCAATCCCCCTTCCTTTCTTTACCAACGACTCTTCTTCTTGGAGGAAATCCCCCTTCAGAGAGGGGTCATTAACCTTCCTGTTAAACCACCTCTTTCCTTCCACTAGTAATCCGGTCACTCTAGCAATCACCTCTTTTGCGACCTCTAGCTTCAACCCTCTGACCTCCATCTGGTTTCTCTCCAAATTCCTTGAAAATTCCATGGCAATACCGCCGTCTGATCCCTCCAACCTCTGGAAGAATTCAAACCAGCTTGCGTCCTTGAAAATCTGGCATGCTTCAGGGCAATTCTCCAAGGCTTCTGTGGACCCTTGCTCATGCCGAATTGTTGCTCCACCCATTGCTTATGCAAATTCAGTGCTGTTTCTCCTCCTTCTCCTTTCCTTTAGACGTTCTGGGGTAGTCGGCACACAACTTAGCTGTTTCAGCCTACACTGTTATTTTCCCACCTCTCTGAGCACTTTGAATGGGGATGCAGTGCTCTAGCAAGGGTAAATGGTAGGGTGGTAGGGTGTCGCAGGTGAGGATTTCAAATTAGGATTTTGCAATCATGGTTTGTACCGCACATTAAATTTGCCTTATTAATGCTGGGTTATGGGAGGTCTCGTCGAAGGTACACTTCCCCTTTTTGGTATGATCGGGGATTAAGTAACAATAACTACCAGGTTACCATGCCTTAATTGCAGGTTGTTTTGAATAATCACAAGTCATGCGACGATCATGTCGCAATATGATTCGCCCCCCCTGCTTAAATGTGACAGTTGTCCTCGGGCGTCAAAAGTCATGTTAAGTTGCCATAATTACCAAATAAAGCAAATACAATATTACCTTGCTCTGACATACCTGGGTGACGTGGGGAGAAGTCATGGGTGGTGCGACGCGCGAACTGATCTCTAGTGGCGAGACGTGCAAACTTAATTTTGATGACGAGGATCACAATGATCACTGCTATTTATTACAATAAAATATGCCATTTATTTCTTAAAAGTCATCGGTTGTTACAGGTGTAACAGCCAAGACGACTGATATATGTTAATTTGATGTTTACAAAAAATAAAGAAGAAAAGATCATGTAACAACACTTATCATAAGGTATGCTTGAAATAATAGATGCTATTACATAATGTGTAACAGCCACCACATGGTGCTTTTCAACTACTACAAAAAGTGTTTGTTTGTGCATGGACAAGGTATTCACAGCCAAATTATTGCTATTATATATATA
This sequence comes from Pinus taeda, assembly GCA_000404065.3. Lineage (NCBI taxonomy): Eukaryota > Viridiplantae > Streptophyta > Pinopsida > Pinales > Pinaceae > Pinus > Pinus taeda. The sequence continues at coordinate 305,689 of APFE030021732.1, forward strand.
TATATATATATTTTGAAGAGTTTGAAGGTGTAACAGTCGCTAAACCTAGTTGATTTTCAGCTGTTACACTTATTGGAAAAATTAGAATTTTTGCAGCACAGGGGAGCTTTCCCCTGTTCCTGTAATATGTAGATCCGAATTTGTGAGAATGTTGACAAATGAATCCCTTGAAGTAGTTTTGTGATATAACCGAAGACGGTGCCCATTTGCAAGTAATGGTGTCCTCGCACTGTCAATGGTTACCAAATTTACAGTCTCATTGTCAAAGACTGCATCTACCTCATAGGGACCTAGCAATCTGGTGCAGAGCTTACCCTTGAAGTCTTTAAATCTTGAGTCATATAAGAGAGCCCAATCTCCTTTCTGGAACTTCTTCTTGTTGATGAATTTGTTGTGCCACTTAGCTCTCTGCTGCTGGATAATCTCTGTTTGCTGGATAGCAGCTAACCGTTTCTCTTCCAATTCATTGAGTTGGTTCAATTTGTGTTGTAGCCAGATCCAAATTGACCTGCAATGTTGTTCTTAGTGTCTTGATTTCAAACTCAATGGGGAATATGGGGTCTTTACCATACACAAGTTCATATGGTGAGAATCCAGTGGTATTCCTCCATGTAGTCCTGTATGCCCACAACACTTCTCGAAGTTTATCAACCCAATTTCTTCGGTGACTGGCCAGTCTTAGTAAGGATCCCCTCAATGACCTTGTTAGTGCTTTCCACTTGGCCATTTGCTTGTGGATGATAAGGTGTTGTGATTCTATGATGGATTTTATATTTTTCAACCAACTCCCAGATCTTATGAGATGTGAACTGGGGCCCTCTGTCTGTGACTATCTCCTTGGGTATGCCAAATCATACAAAGATGTCTTCAAACAGAAAGTCCGAGACAACCTACTCCGTGGCTCTGGTTAGTGCCTTTGCCTCAACCCATTTTGTGACATAGCGCAGACCAAGATGTAAGATTTCTGTCTAGATGAGGGATTAATTGGTCCCACAAAATCTAGGGCCCATTTCTCAAAAGGTTCTAAGACAATTTGGGGTTGTAACGACATCTCATCTGATTGCAGTGGTTGGCCCATCCTTTGACAACTATCACATCCCTTCACAAACTTCTTGGCATCCTGAAATATTGTTGGCCAATAATACCATGTTGAAAGGACTTTGTATCCTGTCGGTTTGTTTGCAAAGTGCCCTCCACAAGGTTTTTTGTGAGAAGCTTTAAGGATGTCAAAGACCTAATCTTCTTTAACACAACATCTGATCTGGAAATCTGGTCCAGTGTGATAGAGATTCCCATCTATCCAGGTATATGTAGCACTTTGCTGTATGATCTTTCTTTTCTCCTTGGAGGACAAATACTAAGGAAACTTCTCTGCTGCGAGATAATTGGCTATATTTGCATACCAAGGTGAGTAAGTAGAAATAGCAAAAGGATATTCATCTGGGAAAGAATCCTTAGTAGGAATGCAATTGTCATCAATAGTTAACCTAGAAAGAAAATCAGCTACTTCGTTATCTTTTCCAGGTTTATCGACAATTGTGATATCAAATTCTTGTAACAACAATAACCAGCGTGTAATCCTACCATTGGTAATTGGCTTATTCATTAAAAAACGAATGGCAGAATGGTTAGTGTGTACAAATACTTGATACCCGGTGATATAATGTCGGAATTTATTGATGGCTTCCACGACTGCTAAGAACTCCTTCTCGGTCACTGTGTAGTTGAGCTCAACCGGGGTTAGATTTTTGCTTATGTAGTAAATAGCATAAGGTTTCTTGTCCACCAGTTGGCCCAAAACAACTCCTACAACAATATCATATGCATATGTAGCTATGTGAAATGACAATTCCCAATTAGGTCCTCGCAAGACCGGAGCTGCCGATACACAACATTTCAATTTTAAAAAGCCCTGCCCACACTTCCCTGTCCATAAAAATTCGTCATCCTTCACGAGTAAGGAAAATAATGGCAATGCACTTTTTGAAATTTTTTCTATAAATCTTCTGTAATACCCTGCATGCCCCAAGAAACTACGTACTTCTTTTTGCGTTTTGGGGGTTGGAATTTTTAGAATTACCTCTATTTTTGCATGGTCTACCCTGATTCCTTCAGCAGAAATGTAGTGTCCAAGCACGATCCCTTCAGTCATCATCATGTGATATTTTTCAGGCTCAAAGCAACATTAGTTTTCAGTGCTCAAAGCAACATTAGTCTGTACACAACGTTCCAACACTTTTTCCAGATTAACTAATGCTGTTTCAAAAGCATCTCCATAAGGTGTAAAATCATCCATGAAGATTTCAAGGCAGTCATTCAACAAGTCAGAAAAAATTCCTAGTATTGCCCCTTGAAAGGTTGCTGGTGCATTATAGAGTCCAAAATGAACCACTCTATATGCGAAGGTTCCCAAAGGGCAAGTAAAGGTTGTTTTATCTTGATCCTTCGGGGCAATCTGTATCTGAGTGTAGCCACTAAATCCGTCCAAGAACGAAAATAATTTCTTTCCGGAAAGGGTATCAAGGACCTGATCTATGAATGGTAAGGGAAAATGGTCCTTTTGAGTGGCTTTATTGAGTTCTCCGTAATTTACACAGACTTTCCACTTGCCATTCTTTTTAGGAATGATGACAAGCGGCGACACCCACTGACTGTCAGATATTGGATAAATAAAATTAGCACTCTGGAGTTTCTGTAGTTCTTCCTTTACCACCTTCTTCAGTGTAGGGTTCATGCGACGCTCTGGTTGTTTGATTGGTTTGCAACCAGCCTTCAAATAAATCCGGTGAGTGCATAGGTTAGGGTGGATCCCTTTCATATCTGTATAGTTCCATGCAAATGCCTTTTTGTATTTCTGTAACAGCGGTAACAACAGTTGGTTTTGCTCAGCAATCAAGTTGGGGTTAATATTCAAAAACTTTCCAGTTTCTATCTCAATTGGACTGCTGTCAATATTTGGAGTGCTTCTCGTTTGTTCAAAATCTATATCTTCCAACCTCTTCTTCCTTGTTCGCATTTTTAATAGAAGCGACAGAAAGTGAGTTACTAAGAAAACCATTAATGACATCATCTTCTGTCTCATCTTTGAAATACTGGGCTTTACCTAGAGTGAGGAGTGGCAAGGAAAGATCTGACTCAGGCTCAAACTCATCCCACCAAGGGTTGTATACATCCACATTTGGTTTTGGGGGGTAAAGGTTAAGGTTCTTTGTTGCCTGGCCATCCGAGATCACTATAGATCCTGATCTGCGACCGATAAATGCATCCGCAGTGGACAACCAAGGTCTCCCTAGGATCAAAGGATGTCCCCCCAAATTGGATTTGGACTGCAAGATAAGAAAGCCAGTTGGATACCTCCAAGAAGCAATTGTAATCACGATATCCTCTAACATCCCCTCGGGTTTAACACGAGACCTGTCCGCTAATTCAAGTACAGTAGGAGTATGTCTAAGTCCCTGTAGCCCAAGAGTGGTAAAGAGGTCCTTTGTCATTACATTAATGGGAGCCCCAAGATCGATCAACGTGTTAGCTATGGGCTGATCATTAATGTAGATAGTGATTGTAGGATTTCATGGATCAATATACTTAGTTAGGAAAGGTTGAGCATAGATTAATTCGGATAATTTCCCATCACATGTATGGTGGCAAGGTCTCTAGGCTTCCTCCCAGGTTTCGTGATGCACAAATCTCTCACTGTTTTAGCATAAATAGGTACTTCCTTAAGGGATTGTAGTAGAGGAATTCATGCATGTAGATTTTGCAACTCCCTAAGAAAATCAGATTCGGGTTGTGAAGTCATCCCAGGTTTAGCCAATCTCTAAGGATACAGAGAGTCTTGAGTTACGACAGTCGAATCGACTATTACAGGTGTATCAGTCTTTCTCGAGTTGGCTGTTACAACAATAACAATCCTTCGCGGGTTGGCTGTTATGGATGTAACAACTTCCTCTATATTGGTTGTTGTAGGCATAGTAGCCGCCTTAGAGCCTCCGATATGTCTTCTGGATGGTTCACATTCCTCCTCTATAATGATAGGGGAGTGACTTGGTTTAATTACCTTGCCCAATCGCAATTGTATTTCATTAAGCCCCACAGGGGTAATAAAGTAGGTCTAGAAGGTAGTCGGAGCCTCTATGCCCTTAGCTGTTTTATTGTTCGGGTTTGGGTTAGGTTGCACAGGTAGTTGGGGTCACACAGGCGGTGGAGGAGTAGGAGTTTGGAAAGGAGGTAACTGCGACTGTTGTTGCATTGGTAATCCAGGTAAAGTTGAGTTCTTGTTCCAAGGATATGGTTGGGATTGAGGATATTGGATAGAGGGAGATGGAGACCATTGGTTCCAGGGTGAGGGAAACTGTGCTAAAGGAGGAGTGGGATATTGCCATGGATACTGCTGAGTATTATATGCATTGTTCCACGAATTGAAAGAGGAAAAATATTGACACATACTTGGAGGTCGTTGTTGCCATGGTCTCCTTGGTGTGATGAAATAAGAGGACTGCACTTCCTCGCTTGATTCTCTAAGTACTGCCTTCAGTCTAGGAAGCTCCAGACATTGCCCTGTCGAATGTTCCAACTCGCAAATATTACACAAGTTGATGCTGTTCAATTCGCATTCCCTCAAAGAATGTTTCTTCCTGCAATTCGGACAGAACATAGCCAGAGGTGTGTCAGCTTCTGCTTATGTCTTCTTGATCTATGTTGTCGTTATCTGGGCAGAGGGAGTGCTGAGGATTTGGCCTTGAAATTTTCGAACAAATTCCTGATCTCTATTGTTGTCACTCCTCCTGTAGATTTTTGTATTTGGGCAGAGGCATCTCGAATTGTGCTCCTCCCCTTAGACGATCCTCTAGAGCATCTTAGACATAGCTTTACAATTTCAGCGAATGGCTCTTGCGATATACCCCCCTTCCCTAATAGGTTCAAGGTGTCAAGGCAGTCATCCCTCATTCTTGTAATAAATATAGTCTTCAAGATTTCCTGGTCTAAATCGCTATGTTTAGACCTCTGCAAATTATAGTGGAATTGCTCCACATAATCTTCCAAGCTTTCATCCTCCTTTTGTGTCATTCTAAATATCTCCTCCCTTAAGTCTGTGGTTCTGCAATAGTCTTGGTACTTTGATAAGAACGTCTCCTTCATGTCATTCCATGTTCAAATAGAAGTGGAGCCCAATCCCATGAACCATTTCAAGACTGCCCCTTTTAAAGTACCAAGAAATAATTTTAATTTCTGCGCATCTGAGGTATAATCATAACTTCTGCATAAGACATCGAACTCAAATAGAAAGGTGTTTGGATCTTCCACAGTCGATGATAGAGGAATATTTTTCATAGGAGCTTCACCTTTGAAATCTCCGATTGTGAACTCAAAAGTGATGATAGTAGCATCTGTTTTAGCATTGTTGTCATTGTTGTCCCCCATGACTAATCCTTCTAAAACTTGTTGTAACAGACCTCCTTCAAATTGTTCTTGTGATGGTCTTGTAGGTGTGATTAGTGGCTCAGATGCCCTTGGGGCAGACTGTTTCACCTCACTACTTGTATCTGGGTATTGATAAACCAACATGTGTTCTTCTGTCTCAGGTGTTCTATGTTCCCCCTCAGTTTTCCCTTGCCCCTCGGTCCTCAAGTTCTGGCTACTAGCTTCCCCCTCCTGCCCCTAAATCGGATTCTTGGTCTTGGGGGTATGGGTGCTAGCTTTAGAATGATATGGTCCCAAGATAGAGGAATCAAAGGTTTCTGCTTTTGCTATGGGAGTAACAACTTTCTACGGCCCTGTTTTCCTTGCATCCCTTTGAGAGCTGGATTGTTTAGTTCTTGGATAAATGTTTTTCTTCCCAAATCTACACTCTTCCTTTCCTTTTTACGACCCGTTTTTCTTGTGACTAATTAGAGTAGGGGTAGTTTTGGTATCTCTAAAATTCCTATAGTTGCACACATGGACCCTATGTGTATTAATCACACCCTAAGTGTCTCAGTCTTCAACAGTGGTGAGCCCGCCTAGGTATGTTAGAGCGATGCACAGGTTCTCACCTCTCGTCTTACCGCTCAGCGACTGAAGAGCTGAAGACATGCTAAACAAAACACCAAAATGCCCTAAGTGCCCTAGTGATCACAATGGTGAGCCCGCCTAGGTATGTTAGGTGATGCGCAAGTGCTTACCTCTTGTCTTACTTCCCAGCAATTGTGGACTAGGAACACTCTACATCTCAAGCAAACAACTTGGCTGACTGTATCGTCGACTGCCATCCCCGACAACGACGCCAAAATGTAGTGTTGTTTTAATCAATCGTAATTGACCGAGACTGCAACATTTAATTGTCAACCCAGGGTAGGTCTTGATGTTTCAATGGAGTTAGCACTATCTGTGTCGATACACTATAGCCAGGAATGAGAAAATGAAGAAAACAGTAAAAGATGTCGCTGAATCAAATTGCTGAATCAAACCATTCATGTAGACATTAAAAAACACTCTACAGAATTAAATGACACTTCACAATTATCAAAGTAAAGGGGCGCCACACAGGAACTAATATCTACTCCAATTGGTTACTACCATTCTGTTCATTAACTCAGTGTAACAACATAATGTAAATTGAAACAACAACGAATGTAACTCGCAATTTGTACAACAACAATGAGAAACCATAAATCAATTAGCTAAACTAGAATTTACAATACCTCTATCACTGCAGTCCTTGCCAAAGAGGAGGGCCCTCCCTCCTCACCAGGGTGCAGGAATAACACAAAAGTAATTAACGAATCAACTAAAGAGCAGTAACAACATCACCGTGCTGATTAATATTAAAAATAAATTCAGAGTTCAGAAGCAAAGTAACAATACTTTTCTATATGATGTGTCCTTGTACATGGAAAATCGAGTTCCTTTATAGTTATTACATACCCGAAATTAGAAACGGATCAGTCATGAGAATCTCACGATTCTCATGCTGATAAAAAATAAAGTAGTTACAACCTATTTCTAAATACAAATATACATTAGTTAAGATTGAAACCGCTTGGGTCTGTTGCTTCCAAAATAAACAATTCCTACTGCCGATTGTTGTTATGTGGAATAGTACCCACATTTGTCAGCTTCGGTGCAACAACATCCTGCGAGTGAATAACGGTTTGGGATGTTACAACATCACTGGCGACAACACCCTTGGTGTAACAACGGACTTTTGTATCAACGCATAGTGTAACAACATCTTGTAACAACATCCAATGTGTAAAACAACTTGTAACAACATCCAATGTGTAACAACAACCTGTGACAACATACATGGTGTAACAACGAACTGTTCTACCCCTCTGTAGTTAATCCGCGCTATCTGTCTGCTCCATAACTTTGTTCTCGTGAGCAACTCCTGAAAAGGAGAAGAGCTTTCCAAAATACTTCTTCAATGCTCCCCCAGTTAGCCACAAAAAGGAATAAGGCATTGCATTATACAATAAAATACGACAAAATAACATGACAGTAGAATAGGTTATACAGGGCAGAAAACAGGGGAATTAATCATTTGAAGTCATAGGCCTGGAGGACAGAAGGATCAAAACTGGGGAAAGAATGTGCAGAAAATAGGTAAAAAACTACACCCAACAGGCTCCACAAGAATAATCAAAGATGTGAGGAGGGTAGATTTATCTAATGATGAATCAGCCAATCAAGAATCTTTATGATTCAAGAGTGCTAGACACAACAATGTTAGTAATGTAGAATAGATTACCAAAAATAATGAATATACTTTTATCATGAAGAGAACAAAGCTTATGGTCTAAGGCATACCTTTGTTTCTTAACAAACCGTGTAATCCCAATGCTTTGTCTTGTGAGGCCTTATTTCATAATCCTGGAGAATTTAGTAAGCCTTTCCTAAACAAGGAAAAATTGAATAGGAATGTGATTAGTATTTAATATAAACAAACTTAGATAAGGGAAACCAAATTTAAAAGATAATGCGAGCAGTAAGATACTTGTCTCTGGAAAGTGGTGAGGGCTCCCTCTTAATCCAAACTTGAGGGATATGTAAGGGATAGAGTTCCTAACAAATAGGTCTTTGACTTCAGATCCTTCCATCTTGTTCTTCTTTGGTGAAACTTCTTCGGCAAAGTTTGCTTGATTCCTGTTCTTCCTTTTATTCCCTGGATTCTCAGGACAATCCCTTTTATAGTGACCCATCTTGTGACAAGTGTAGCATTGACCCTTTGGACTTCTTGAAGGTTCCTTTCTTCTTGTGATGAGTGGAACAATCATTCGAGATTTTCTCTTCTTCACTCTCATTGTTGATTACTAAAGATATTCTGACTCCTTGACTGCATGCATTTCATCCACTATTAGGCTCATAGCTAAAATCTTTGTTTCTCCACTTGGATGCCAATTCATCCATTGCAGCTTCTGCATTCCTTGCAAACCACTTTTGCTGGTGCTTCCATTTCTTCTTTTGCATTGGCTTGCATAATGCCCCTTCTTGTGACATCTAAAACATGTCACGTGGTTAATGTCCTCCTTTACAACGTGAGAAGAAGAACTCTGTTTTTTATACCCTTCTTGGGTCCTCCTTTTTCTTCTTTCCTTTTGTCATCTTCTTGATGAGTGCTAGATATGGCACTTCCCCAACTCTGGCTACCAAGGTCTCTTCCCTTGTCTTTCCGTGGAAGAAATCCTCCCAAAGCTTCTGAAATGCAAGAGTGTGTTCATGTGCATAGATACCCTACAAAAGATTTCCCATTCTGGTGAGAACACATTTAGTGCGACGAGAATTAGCTCTTCATCTCAACCTCCATATTATAGCAAAGAGCTGGTATCGAAGCTTGGTAATCTTCATCAGGTCGCTAGATGCAGTGCCTATCTCGCTCATGTCTGTATGAGTCAGTTTGTTTTTTGGTATAGTTTCTGGGACATGTTGACTCTCTGGTAGTAGGAACAAGGATGTCAATGCTTAATACATCTCCTTGGGTGACCTCTCCACGATGCAAGGTATCAAATGGTACTTCACAGAACCAAGGATGATTCTCTTTGCCTTGGCAAGCTTCTTATGATAGCCAACCAAATGCCGGGGATCTGTCAGAATAGTCTTCAAAGATCCGCTTCCAACAACATCTGCAGTCTGCACTTCTTAGAAGTGAAGTTTGAAGCACACTCTAGCTGGTCACTTATTTGGAGACCTGTCTAGGTAGCCATTCCTGCAACTTCTTAAACACAGCTCATAAAAAACAGATTAGCCAGAAAATAATTCTACCAATTTCTGGTTCAAACCTTTAACCAACCCTCGTGGGCATCAACAACAACAGCCTCTCTCAGGCATGAAGCAACTATGATCACTGGAGCTCATCCCCTCATAGGTCCTTGTGCTTCTCTCATGGACAGATTACTTCACTCTTTGGAGATTTTTGGGCATCACACCAGCTGAAATCCTCCGATAACAGCTACCTCTCACTACTGGCAACAACTTTCTCCATATGCTGGTCAGAACTTGGAAGACTTCAGCTGTACAGCTCCGAGAACATGTCAATTTTTTAACCCATGAAATCATGTCTGCACTAAAAGAATAAAAAAAATTCCTACAAGGAGGACTGAACTTTAGTATCTGCCTATAAGAACTTCAGATTTGTACCGACAGAAATTTAAGGATGTAAATTCAACGTTGCAAACACAATATCATATACAGTAGAGCAAAACAGCAATTAGATCAGGCCTAATCTATATGCATCTGCAATCTGGAGGTTAGGACAGGGAGCATGGTCTCCAACAGCAATCGAATAAATTCTCTATTACTCAGAAAGGAAAGTATTACAGAAGCTTGGCATCACACTCAAGTTAGAAACACAGCTGAGACATATTTCACACACAAACTCTCACTGCCAAGGTAATGCAGTCCCCTATTTATAGAATATGAGGAAGTTACAAAAAGGAGGCTATGAATAGTCTCAAGTGGTTTGCCTTCATAAAGCATGAGTAACCTCCAAGAAGTGTGCCCTTCATGAAGCATTGTAAACTCCATTATGAATGCCCACTCATGTAACTCCCAGCTGTAAAAGTGCCCCACTCATGGACTAATGTGCCCCCACTCTCAAAGGTAACTCCAGACTCTGAGGCATTAAAGCCTCCATCTAGGGAAGTGCACCCCACCTAGAAAGTAACTCCTGGATTCCAACAGTAGAGAAAGCCTGCAAGGTAAACTCACCCTGCCATGATTATCTCCTTCACGAATCACAAGTGCATTCTTTCTCCAGCTCTGCAATCTCTGCTGCTGCTCAATTTGCCAAGTCTGAAAGGAGTACATTTTGGAGCAACCAGGTAATCTAATTTAAGAAACAATCCAGAATCCATATTGTGCCATGACCCTGTGTAGTCTTATTGGACATGCAACATACTTGGAAGTATAACTTCAACACATAAAAAGACAAGCATTGGATGCTGGACAGTGGAAATCTTCACTGTATTCACTGAATCTTGGTTTGATGTAAAACTCTGATAATTAATCACTCAAGGTGATGTTAATAAATCCAAGATCCCAAAAATGAAGTTATAGCTCTCTTAATTATCGTCTAAGCAAGTTCAACATTGTCATTTCATCTTGTTTTTTCAGGTATTGTGGAAGAGAGCAAGCCAGATTCAACTGGACCAAAGCCAAAATTTGTGGTGTGAATTTGCATACTTGCCCAAAGTTATCAGTTGGATCATCAGTTGTTATTTTACATCGGGTTTTTTCAGAGTAGTAAACAGCAAATTTAAGCGAACTCTTTGTACCCATTTCTTATGTGGTGGTAGTGATTTATGCCTCTAAAATATGTTTGGCAGTTCTATGGCTCTGATGATGGGCTTAAGGCATTATCTGTTTAACATTTTTTTATTTTTTTTACCAAGTATGAATATGAGAAATAAGTAGTCAATAGAGTGGACGAGTGTAAGTCTTACAGGACATTGAAGAAACGTCATATTCCCATGTATTTGAGAACATGAGGAATTAATCTCTGACCTGATCCCTCCATGGGCATAGTCTTTTGTATCTTAGGAAATCATTCCAGTCGCAGTGTTATCTTTTGCAGCTGTTTCTCATTTCTGCAGTGCCTAATTTGATTATCGAACATAACATGGGAGTTTCTGAATCAGTATCAAATCAGAGAGATTAGGTCTGTTGTAAAGGCAATCTCAATCAAGACGAATACCATTTTAGGCTGAGTGTAGAATTTTGATGAGTTTTGTGGTGACAAGTTTGGTGGCACTTTTTACTGCTGCTGAAGAGGACCTGACAAATTGGGCAAGTGCATATTATCTGTCAAGTTGAAATGTGTTTTCTTTGATTAATAGTTTCTTAAAATTTTGTTATATTGAAGTTCTAGTTGTTAGAGAGCTTTATAATAAATGGTGCTAGTTCTTGAAGTTTCTAATTATTGTAACTCATTTAAAATGTGTCTAATATGCATATTTAAAGGGAATGTTATTTGTAATTTTGTTCTAACCATGTCTAGGTTTAAACCAATACATGCCTAAGTTAATCTTAAACTGAGTATCACTCTTCAGATTTAGATTGGAGTACATTCTTCTTTCTGGTTATCACCCATATTCTTCCTTGTGGATTTTTTTTTCTGGCAATAAACATTTTTACTGATACTGTAAAATCAGGCCAGTGGATGGTTGGATTGGATTGTCGTTGCTGGTTTAGAGCTCCTTGGACCTACTATTTGTCTATTCTGCTTTGCATTGCTTTCTTTGATTTATTAGTGTCAAATTTTTTTAATATGGAATTTGGGATATTGGACCATGTAAGTGGATAACTCAATCAGTATTTGAAGTTATTTGCAACCAACTGATTAAAACATAAAATAATCTTATTCCTATCTTTATTTCCCAGCATAAGGGCGCCCTATATACCTACTAATAAGGTGAATATATTGAAGCCTTCTTTCCTACCTTTCTTTCCCAGCATATTGTCTATATCTACCTAATAAAAAGGTGACTATAATGAAGCCTTCTTTTGATAAAAAGGAAAAAAAAATTTAAAGCAAAAAGAAGAGAGAGCAAGATATTGTTTTTCATTGTGAAAAAAAGATAATGACTCCTTAGAAAATAACTTTTTGATTAAAACCTGTCAGGGAGAGTCAGATTTGTCATATGAATAGGATAAGGAATTGATTCCATTTGATCATATTATTGAGAAGATCTTGTCACTAAATCCTTATGAAATTGGATGATTCATAATCTTGAATAGAGTAGCGGATTATAATCCACTTCCTTCCCCATAGTATTAGTGAGGAAAATTTTAAAACAAAAAACTACCATTGAAGCAACATATGTGATGCTGATTATATCCTTACAAATCATGTCCTTTAAAATATGGGTGACTTTTAGATCATTTTTTTCCAGGTAACATATCCTAAAGAAACCTCACATGTGCTTCCCCTCACTATAAAGAGGGTATGCAGGGTAAACCCCAGAATTTTTAGGGTACAAGGCTAGGTCAAGAGCTAACGAATAAATTATATGTAGTTCATCAACAATTTTCTCACTAAGAGCAAACATCTCAGGGTTTTGAACTTGGGAGGGGAGGGTAACAACTTTGTCTCACAACCATTTGAGCTATGCCAAATTGACATTTCATTTTCAACTACTGATGATAAGTGAACTAATAACAATTCATGGCAGTGTAATGTTTAGAGTTAAAGGTTGCTCAGGTCTCTCGGTTCTCTTTGCTTCATTATCTTTGTGCTTGTGAATGGCATTATTGGAGTCATGGTCTCCTCATTTAGAGATGCCCTAGCAAGGAGATCAATGCACCAAGTAGTGAACATTACCAAAAGTAAACGAGCTTATTAAAAAACAGGGAAAATGTGTCAAATCGAGGAAAATCCCTAAGAGACTAGGAAAATAGGTGAGTGCCTTACAAAAGTAGGGAAAAAAATCAGTGTAGATGCTAGCAGTGGCAAAAAACTAGTAGTAGTTTATTTAAGTGAGCGCAACCTAGGCTACAGATAAAAAACTAGTAGTAGTTTATTTAAGTGAGCGCAACCTAGGCTACAGATTCCTAGACCTGTGGTTATTGTAATTGTTCTTGAGGAAATGGATGACTAGGAAGCTTTCTTTACAATGACCTTATTTTGCTAGTAAGACAAGGAACAAATGTTTTAAGGATTCTACTTCCTTTACATTGTTGGACTCTATATGAGGTATTGGAATATAAGCTTTTATCCTAAAACATAACACTTTTCAAATCTGTAGTCTAGATTATGCTTTGCTTCTTCCCACTAGTGTTTTGGAATGAAGAGATGCTAAGAGTGAGCAATGTCTCCTTAGGTGAATTTATAAGATTGCCAGACATCACAAGAGGAACTTATGCAACTTATGTGACTCATAGGACTTTGGAAGACATGGAAATAACCTTGACTGACATTGTTGCTCAAGGTGAGCCAACTTTCAAAACCAAATGAAAAGACACCTTGACAAGGAAAACACAACACTCGAGGAAAATAGAAGAAATGAGACACCAGTTGGGAAGAGACAATAAGCAAGACCCAAAGTAGGACAATATAAACAAAACAAAGGAGAAAACAAAATGAGTCTACACTTATGTTGTAAATAAAAAACAAGAAATCTACAATGATGAACCAACAAATGAATAAGACTTAAAAGGTGAGGGAATTAGTTCAAATCAAACAATAGAGGAACTTGTTCTTGACATGAGAGAACTCTTAAGATATGGATTGGGAGAAAGTATGTAAAGAGCTTTCCATGAAATGAGGCCAAGGAGACGTGGAAGAGAAGGGGACAAAATAAAGAATAGGATTACAAACACTCAAAGCTGATTTACAAATAGAGAACAAAAGGGTAGAGAGTTAAAGAATCACATCTTATCAGAAGAGGAGAAATAGCTAGCTGATTAGGGTAGTTACACCCTCTTGAGGTATCCTATAAGACCTAAATGCAAATATATGTACAAGGGAACATAAGGGAGTAAGGATGTAGGTACCAATAAAGAGAGGAGATTATTGTAATGTACACATATGTTGTACATCTAGTTGCATCAACTAAATATAGGATTATGGAATTGGACAAGAGGTAGACGGGTGACTAATCTGGACTAAGTCATTGAAAAAAACTGAAGTACCAAAGTACAAAATAAATAAATAACATACGAAAATGTATTGAGTACAACTATAATACATGTTCACTAAACTAAGTCTTATCAATTCCTTTTTAATTGGAGGAATTCATTCTCGATTTCCCTTGTAGGTCAAAGAACACCATTTCTAATAGTTATGGACCCATATTCCTACTAGGAATGGAGTGCTCAAATTGATGAAAAGGAGATAAAGTGAAAAAATAATCACATCTTAATCGAAAAAGAGAAATTCCTAGTTGATTTAGGGTTAGTTACATCCTCTAGAGGTAATATGTTTCCAATACGAACTAGGTCCCAAATGCAAATTCTTAGATACAAGTGAACACAAAAGAGTAAGTATGTAGGTATTGGGAAGAGAGGAGATTGGTTTAATGCACACATATGTTGTGCATGCCAGTGGGACCCAAATGCAAATTCCTAGATATGAGGGAACACAAAAGTGTAAATATGCAGGTATTGAGAAAAGAGGAGATTGACATAATGTATGCATACATTGTACATGTAGTTGCATTATGTAAATATTGTTGAATTTTCTATAAGTTGTACAATAGAATATGATTTTCTGCCAGATAATTACTCCTAATGATTTCTAACCAAAATTTATGCCACTACTATTATTGAATAATTATACTTAGAAAACCTCAATAGTAAATATAGTAGAAATAATAAAGATCATAGAAAGATAACCATGCACAATAGAGACAAGAAGTTTTAACCCGGGAAACCCAACCTTGGGAGAAAACCCAACAATGTTTTTTTAGGAAAAATTATTCTTCAACAAGGCTTACAAATCAACAATTTGTCTAGAAATTTGTGCCAATAATCCAAGTTAAATACTAGTCAAATCTGGTCAAAACTCCAATGATTCAATGTTGGTTAAACTAGCCAAACGTCAAACTTGTAATCAAACTTTGGCTTGGTCAAACTCGGGCTTGTGATCAACTAATCCCTATAGTCAATGGCCACCCAGAATTGCAATTAATAGTTGTAGTCAAACCTACAATCAACTCTACCTTTTTTTGTAGTTGAACTCAAATTGATTTGCTGTCAATGCCCAATCAGATCACTCAGTCAAACAATTGATAAACTTGGTCTTATTTCTCCACACATGCGACCAAGAGAGATAAAATTAGAAAAGATAACCTCTAAAAACAGATCTTAGACTTGTGTTTTGTTGACGAGAGAATGAGGCATCGCATCATATATTTATACTTGTTGAATGGGGGTGAAATAACCGGTGGGACACACTCCTTCATGAGTTGGGCTGACTTGATGCTCCAAAAAATCAAATTTTATTTTATTTTTTCATAGTTCTTCTAGGCCGACTTAGGCATGTAGGAATACATCATGATGCTACATAAAAAAATTAACAAATATAAAATTACAAAATTGTGCAAGAGATAAAGTTTCATGAAGTTTCCAATAAAATACGATGGTGACTAATTTGGAAACAAGTCACCAAAAAACACAAAAGATAAAGTATCAAAGTACAAAATAAATAATGTTCAAAAATGTACTTAGTACAACTATAATACATGTTCACACATTTTCACTAGATTTAGTCTCATCTATTGCTCCTTTCTTGGAGGAAATTGTTCTTGATTTCACTTGTATGTGGAAGTACACCCCTTCCAATAGAATAAAATAATCCTTGAGCTTTGCATAGTGGGATCTTGGTATGGATCCATTTCCTACTAGGAGTAGAGTGCTTAGACTAATGGTTGAATGTTTCGTTGAAGAAGAGAGGCTCATCAATCAATTGGTGTCCTTGCTTGGGAACAAAACTTAGAAGCTTGCAAAAAGTTAGGGAGGAGAAACATTGATGCAAAATATATTGCGCTTGTTGTAGAAGGACTATAGACATGGGCGTTTGCATAGGTAATGTTGTACTTGGAAAGATTGAACTCATTTTGCTTCATACTGGATGCACATTGGAGCAAGGGGTTGAGTGAGTCCTTGGAGTAAAATACTCAGCATTAGACAACAATTATATATATTTTATTAATAATGATTGAATGATTTACAGTGAGAGAGGCCCTAGCCTAAATACAACCCTAGGTGCCTCTTGGTGAATGGGCATGATATTTGATCATGCCCTTTTGCCTAATTAACTAATAGTTATTGATTATTTTTTACATAACATTGCCTCCCTCTTGAAAAGATGTTTTGTCCTCAAAGCATATGTAACGACGGGTGTTGTTGAAGAAATGCTTCTATCTCCTAAGAAGCTTCTTCTTCTGGTAAGTCCTTCCATTTGATCAGGTAATCTTTGATTACTCGTGATCACAACTTCTTTTCCCTGCTGGAGATGATACCTTCTGGCTCTAGAATAATCCTTCCTTCGTCATCTAAAGTCAGAAGTGTTGTTTGTGCTGATTGATGTTCACCAAGTGCCCTTTTAAGGTAGGATACATGGAAAACGTTGGGAATACAACTTTTATTAGGAAGGCTTAAACTGTATGCTACTTCCATGATCCTTTTGTTGATTTGGTAGGGTCCATAAAACCTTGGTGCCAATTTGTTTTTTCCCCTATGTTTTAATGACAACTGCTTGTAAGGTTGGAGTTTAACAAATACCCAATCTCCAACTTCAAATTCTCTCTCGGTTCTATTTCGGTAAGCTTGCTGCTTCATATGATTCCTTGCATTATTTAGATTTTCTTTTAGAGTTTGGACAACTTTTTGGGTTTCTTCTAACTGATTTTTAATAGTTGGAAGCTTTGTCTCAATGATAGCAAAGTCCTTCCATTTTGGAGGTTCTTCACTGTACAGAGCTTGAAATGGAGTCATTTTCGTTGATGTGTGGTATGTTGAATTGTACCACCATTCAGCGAGATGTAACCACTGAACCCACTTATTTTGTTTGTCTGTGGCATAACAACGTAAGTAGGCTTCTAAACATTTATTGACAACCTCTGTTTAACCATCTGTTTGAGGATGGTAAGATGAACTCATGTTGAGGTAGGTTCTTATATGTTTGAAGAATCCCTTCCAAAAATTGCCCTTAAATTTGGCATCTTTATCGCTCACAATAACCTTGGGAAATCCATGTAATTTGTAAACATTTTTGCAAAATATCTCAGCGATTTGTTTTGCTGAGTCTGATTTCCTCATTGCAATAAAGTGAGCATACTTGGTGAGTCTATTGACTGCTACAAGAATTGTATCCTTACCATCTGACACATGTAAACCTTTAATAAAGTCCATTGATATTTCCTCCCATTTCTGAAACAGGTTGTTTAAGGGATGAAGTAGTACATGTGTCATAATATTTTCATTTTTATTCCTCTGGCATTTATCGCATTCGGCTACATATTTTTGAATATCGTTAGTCATTCCCTTCCAAAAGAATGACCAACGTGCGTTATAGTAGGTTTTAAAGAATCTTACATGTCCGGATGATAGTGAATCATGTGACTATTTGAGAGCAGTGTCTTTAAATTTGGAATTTGCATTCAGATAAATTCTTCCCTTGTACCATATAATATCATTCTTCCATTCAAATTTTGAATTATGAGGAAGATTATTGATTATAACACTTGTTTCTGAGTCTTTTGCATATTCACTTCGAATCTCATTAAGTCATTCGGGCACAACCACTGAAACTACAAGAAATGATGATTATTTTTCTTTCCTCGACAAAGCATCAGTTACTATGTTATCTTTCCCTTTCTTATGTAATATATCCATGTCAAAGGTAACAGTTTTTTCTATCCATTTTTGTTGTTCTATAGATATCGTTTCTGTTGGAAGAGACGCTGAAGACTATTATGATATGTTCATATTAAGAACTTACTTCCCAAGAGATATTGTCTCCATCTGGCTAATGCATGCATAATAGCAAGCATTTCCTTGTTGTATGTAGACTTGAGACGTTCTTGCTTATTGAGCTTCTTGCTTTCAAACGCAATTGGGTGACCATCCTGCATTAGTACTGCTCCTATGACAAAACCTGTAGCATCACATTCAATTACAAATGGTTTTGAGAGTTATGGAGTTGCCAATATAGGGGCACTAGACATAACTTCCTTCAAGTCTTCAAAACACTTTTCTGCTTCATCATTCCATTGAAATGAGTTCTTCTTTAGAAGGTTCGATAGGGGTGCAGTTATGTGGGCGTAGTTTTTAATAAATCTTCGATAATACCCGGTCAACCCTAAGAATCCTCTTAGCTTAGAGATATTAACTGGTATGGGCCATTCCCTTATAGCCTTGATCTTATTAGGATCTACTTTAACTTCTTCCTTGGATATTATATGTCCTAGATATTCTACTTCTTCCTTCCCAAAAGTGCATTTGTACTTCTCGGCATAGAAATGATGCTCTTTCCACACAATAAGAACTTTCTCCAAATGTTGTAGGTGCTCCTTCCAAGTTGTAAATTAAAATGTCATCAAAGAACACTAACACAAACTTCCTTAGATATGGACGAAACAACTCGTTCATAGTAGCTTGGAACGTTGTCGGTGCATTGGTTAAACCAAAAGGCATTACTTTAAACTCGTAAGAACACAGTTTTTGCGAAGTCATCCAATCTTACTCTGATTTGGTAATATCCTAACCTTTGGTCCAATTTTGAGAAGTATTTAGTGCCATGTAGTTGATCCAACATTTCATAGATAAAAGAATCGAAGACTTGTTTTTAATTGTTATTTCATTTAGTCCTCGATAATCGACGCATAATCTGAATGATCCATCTTTGTTCGAACTAATACAACTGGAGCAACATACAAACTTTTACCTTTTTTGTGATGATGCCACATTTTAAAAGATCTTGAATTCATCTTTCAATTTCAGTTTTTTTATGATGTGGATATCGATACAGTGTGATGTTGATGGGATTTGATCTTGCTTTGACTTCTATTGTATGGTTGATTTCCCTTTTAGGAGGCATCTTCATAGGAAGGCCTTGGAATAGGTTTTCATGCTTTTGAATTAGCTCTTAGACTTCTGGTGCTTCTTCATTGACCATATTCGAAGTTAACATTTATAATTGATGACATTGTACTACATAAGCTGGTGTGCCCTTCCGAATCATTTTCATCATCTGGGATGATGATACAATTTGGTTCTCAAATGGTTGGAACCCATATAACTTGTATTTATAACCTTCCCATATAAATTTTATAAATTGCTTTTGATGGTTGGCAGAGTAAGTACTGAGGGTTTGTAGCCATTGGATACCTAAGACCGCAGCCACTCCTAATGGCACACTGTAGAACAAATATTCTAAATTAAAGTCTTGAATTTTCCATTTTACTTTATGGCATTTCCCTACCTTTTCAATTTGCTTACTGTCAGCTATGATAACCTTCATGTTGGGCATGGAAAATGTGAAAATGTTGAGTCTCTTTGCCATGGTTGAGTCCAAAAAATTGTGGGTTCTACCTATATTGATTAGAACTATTACATTGTTCTTCTTGATATGTCCTTTTAATTTTAATGTCTGGGGCTGTGATATACCTGTCATAGTCGATAATGATACTTGCGGAATGCTCTTGTCATCTAGTTCTAGAGAGAATTATGGGGAATCTTCAATTTCTACGTCTAATTCATCACTGACTGAATCATTAGTTGCTTCACATTTATACAGGTTCTTGGTCTCTTTTCCTTTAGCACACCAATGTTTAGGGTCCCATTTTTCACTACAACGTTTGCATTTGCTCAATTTTATTCTTTGCATTTCCATGTTAGTTTTTTCTCCTTCACGAAGATGTGGTGGAACATATTTTGTGTTATCTGTGTTCGCGGCTTGGGAAAATCTTTGTCTTGAATATACTCTTTCAACCTTCGACCACTACTTTTTTTCATGCTTCTTTTCAACAGATTTTGCCTTCTATCTTGCTATCTCTATAGAAGTGATGTCATGAAGCTTAAGCTCAACCTAGATATAGGGTTTAATTCCGTAATGTATGACTTGATTAGATGAGTTTTTGATAATCTAGGTACTCGTGTGGCCAAAGTTTCCCATTCTCGAGTGTATTCATCCACATCGCCTTTTTGTTGCAACCTGGTGAGTGCTGAGGAAAACTCTTCTTCCACGACACCTTTGAACCAATTAAAGAACACATTTTTGAATTTCCTCCAATTAATTGCAAGCGTTGTCTTTTTCCACCACATATACCAATTATATGCTTTGCCTTTCATTTGCATGGAAGCATGCCAAATATTTTTGTCATCATTGTCAATACTGTAAATCTCGAAATATTCCTTTGCTTTATTGAACCAAGAAGCGCCACATTTTTCGTTACCGTCAAATTTGAATAGCTCAAGTTTGCTCTTCGTTGATATGTAGCTATCGACAGGGCGAAGAAAGGGTGTTGATTTAAAAACGACATTGGTGTATGGATTCTAGAGCTGCTTAATTTGAACATTCGTGTTACTATTTTCTTGATTAAGCGTGGAAGATGTCTTTGGAGACTCGAATTTCTCATGCGAGTCTAACAATTTTGACGAATTTAAAGAATTGAGATGTTGAGTAGCCTCATTATTTTGGGGTATTTGATCGGGCGCAATCTTCATATTGTTACAGATACAGGTCAACATCACCATCACTTTATCTACCTTACTTGAAAGGTCTACCTAATCCTTTTTAAATTCATTCTTGTTCTGCTCGAGCTAACTTTCTATTCTCTTTATTGTGTCTTGGAGCGCTTTGATTTTTTCGCCATGTCCCGTCACCTTAGCTTCAAGATCTATCAATTTTCAGATTGAAATCAACCATTGACATTGATCAAGTCATTGATTTGGGATCCGGCAGAGTATACTTATCCAACTTAACTTTCTTATTTGATCTTAATATATATATATACAATTAAAATATTAATTATATTATATAGTTATTAAATAATAATTAATTTATTAATTAATTAATAATTATATAACAAATTAATAATTAATTGTATAATACTATACAAATATATTATATATCAATGACAATCATTAAAAGGAATTTTGAAGGTCCACAACAATAAAACAACAGTCAACGGACATAACGATTGACGAGTGGTCGATGTTACTGTGGACAAAACAACAGACTTGTTGGAGCAGAAAAAATTGTTCGAAGGGAACAATTGGCTGCAACTATTGGGATGATAACGAACAGCGGAATACATATACGGTGGAAGTAGGATGATCAATATGAAAAAAAAAGTGGTGGGGGAGATGTATGCAGGTAGGGGGGCAACTTGAGACGCGAGTGGGAGAGAAAGTTGACGTCTGATGTAATGATAGGAGCAGCGGTATCGAAACGATTAGAAGAATATTGCGGAAAAAATTGATGCAGGCGAGAATGACGACAACAAAATAGACATAGTTGAAGGTGAAATGCAATAGCGAATCAGGGTAACTCCCAATCGAGGAACGCACTAGATCTGATACCAAACAGAGTAAAAATACTCAGCATTAGACAACAATTATATATATTTTGTTAATAATGATTGAATGATTTACAATGAGAGAGGCCCTAGCTTAAATACAACCCTATGTGCCTCTTGGTGAATGGGTATGATCTTTGATTATGCCCTTTTGCCTAATTAACTAATAGTTATGGATTATTTTTTACATAAGAGTCCTTGATTGAAGAAAGATAAGGACATGGAGGATTTCACAATGTAGGGTGTTCTTTGAGCTTCAAATAAGCCTCCATGGGTTGTTTGGAAAACTAATGAGGGAGTAGAAGACCGTGACAAAAACTTCAAATAAACTAAAAGAGTGAGGCTTATTAAAGGTAGAAAGACATAAGAGGATGATTTAGAGACAAATTCTAGATGACTCTCCAACACCCTACACTTGCTATGTAGCACAATTGGACTAGTCCAATGCATCTCAACTATTTGGAGTTAGGGCAACTTGAAAAAGAGGCAATGAAACGTGTTCCCAAAAAATAATAGCAATAAATCTTCATGCATGTTTTGCCTTGCAAGAGGATAGTCATGCAAGACAAATGATGTTGGAGCATAATGGTGTGGATGGACAAGTGCAAGAGACATGACCATTATTGTAGGAGGAAGGGCTGGAAATGTTAAAGGCATGAATACCTCTTGATTATAGACTTACGATTTTTGGAGAACCTCCTATAAGGTATCTATCAGAGTTTTCATCTCTTCCATCATTTTGGTTTGACACTCTTGTTGTTGTCATGCAAATCCCTGTTATTGTTGTGCAAAGGTTTCCATGAACTAGTAGTTTAATCATTGTTGATATGGTAGAAGTTGAGCAATGCCAAGAGCTCAAGAGTTGACAAAAGTCTTTTAAAGAATTCCATGGAGCCATAATACATGTCATGCCAGTTTCAAGTTAAAAACATTGATTTGTAAGTTACTAGCATGGAATGAATTTTGGGGGCACAAATTCATAAATTGTGGCTTTTATTAGTGTAAGGGACAAAACCAATCTAAGAAACAAAAAATTGATGACATGCGGGGAAAACCAACAGAATGTGGTGAAAAGGGCAAGTGATTTTGTTAATTCAGGTTAAGAATCCATAGTTATGACAAGATTGCAAAATTGAGGAATAAATTTGAGTAAAACACATGTGATAATTAGTTACTTGTGTATCAATGACTTGAAAGTAGGAGAGAAGGGTGTTGATTTGCTTCTAAATCGCCTGAATTGCTTGGAGTTGGGAGCTTGCAGAGAATTTTAGGAAAGGAAAATTCCAAGGAAGCTAAACTTGCAGAGCACTATATGGGCACTAATCCTAAGGCTCTGATATCATTGATATGAATCGAAAACAATGTGTATACTCACACATGAGAAAATACAAGAGATCAAGTATGCAACTATTAAGAGGAGAGGAGATTTTCATAATGCACCTATATTGTACACTCATCTTTATTATCTCTATACAAGGTTACAAAATTGTGGGAGAGTGGTCAAGTTAACCAAGTCTCCAATAGAATAAAAGGTTAGTGATTGGTTTGGACCAAGTCACCCAAAAATACAAAATGAATACAATATAACATATACTAAACACAACTGTAAAAAGATGCAATGAACTATAATACATGTTCACACATGGTGACTAAACGAAGTCTCATCACCCAAACAAACTAATTGTAAACTAATGGTAACATAAAGGGTCTAAGTGCTCCCTTGAAAAGAAGACTATTGAAATATAAAATAAAACTAAATAAACTAGACATGGTTCTCTTACAATAAACTAAAACTCTAGTGGAAGAACTAGATGCCTTAAGGCATGTGGTTTAAAGATAGTAAGAATGCCAGATTATCATTTTAGCAAATCAACTAGGGAGCTTGGACATTCTATGTGATAAAATAAAAGTGATAGCCATAATGCAATAATTTCATTTCAGCAAGTTGATCAAGGAGCTTGGATTGTTATGAAACCAACTCAAAAATAGATAGAAAAGATAGATCAACGATTTAGAAATCAGCCTTTTCGAGGGGGAACCTCTTTTACATTACACAAATGAACAATTCTTGGATGATACAAATGACAAAACCTCCTTTCTATATATAGGAGTCTAAGGGGTCACAATATA
>APFE030021732.1:329384-347446 GCA_000404065.3 Pinus taeda
TTCCACTGCTTGAACCTTAGAATTTTCTCTTAAATATGATGTGATGGATGGTGGATTATATCCATAAAGTGCCATAAACGGGGTCATTTTTGTTGCAGTATGGAATGAAGTGTTATACCACCATTCAGGCAGGGGCAACCATTTCACCCATTATGTTTGTTTATCAGATACAAAGCAACGAAGATATCCTTCCAAATATTTGTTTATTAGATTGAGGATGATAAGATGAGCTATGAGCTAACTGAGTACCATGACAAGAAAATAATTATGTCCAAAAATTTTCAGTGAAAATGGAATCTCTGTCGCTTACAATAATCTTTGGGTTTCCATGTAGCTTTTGAATTGTTTCCATAAATGCAGTAGAAATCGTACTTGCATTAAATGGATGAGATAATGCACAAAAGTGTGCATACTTGGTAAGCCTGTTAACTACCACCATGATAACACTCTTTCCTTCGGACTTGGATAAACCTGTGATAAAATCCATTGAAACCTCCTCCTAACATTGGCTTGGAATGGATAAAGGTTGTAATAGACTTGGGGTCTTAATTGTGTTAACTTTATTTTGTTGGCAAACCAAACATTCTTCCACAAACTTTTGAATATCCGATTTAAGACCATCCCAAAAAAATTCTTTCTTAACCTTGTGGTAAGTTTTTAGAAATCATGAGTGCCCTCCTAAGGGAGAAGTGTGCAATTCTTTAAGAATCTTTTGTTTGAGTTGGGAATTCTTACATAGGTATAATCGATATTTGTACCATAACGAATCATTTTTCCAGCTAAATGTATTAGATGTACTGGGATCTTGTTGTATCTTTTGAATGAGTGCCCACACTTCTTCGTCATTCTTTCATTCATCCCTTACTTCATTTATCCAATCTGGATGGATAATAGAAATGGCGCAAAGAAATGCTTCCACATCCTCATCCTTTTTAGAGAGTGCATCTGCCACAACATTTTGCTTCCCTTTTTTGTTGATGATTTCAAAGTCATAACCCAACATTTTTTGACCAATTTTTGTTGCTCTTCTGAAGATAATCTTTGTTCTAAAATGTATTTAAGACTATCATGATCCGTTTTTACTTTGAAGTGTCTTCCCATTAGGTAGGGTCGTCATTTCTTAATTGCATGTAGTAATGCCAATATTTCCTTCTCATAAATAATTTTGCGTAAATACTTTCCTTTGATTGGACAACTTTCGAAAGCAATGGGTCTTTTTTCTTTCATTAAAACAACACCAATTCCATTTCCTGAGGCATCACATTCCACTTTAAAGGTTTTTGTGATGTCCGGTGTAGCTGAGACCGCTGCTTGGCACATTGCCTCTTTAAGATGTTCAAAGGTCTTCGTTGCTTCTGGAGTCCATGAAAATGCATTTTTCTTCAATAATGTCATTAGAGGTGTTGCTATTCTCCATAATTCTTAACAAACTTGCGATAATACCTTGTCAACTTGAGAAATCCTCGCAGATGCTTTATGGATGTGCGGATTTTCCATTCTTTAATGGTTTTAATTTTGTTAGGGTCTACTTTAACACCTTCATGAGATACAATATGACCTAGAGATTCCACCTCTTGTACTCCAAAGAAACATTTGGAGCTTTTTGCATATAATTGTTTCTCCTCCAAAAGTTTGAGCACCCTGTCAACATGATCCTTCCAGGACTTGTTGTAGATTAGTATATCATCAAAAAATACTAACACAAATGTTCTAAAGAAAGGTTTGAAAATGGAATTCATCAAACCTTGAAATGTAAAAGGTGCATTGGTAAGGCCAAAAGGCATGACCAAAAATTCATAATTACTCTCATGAGTTCTAAACACTATTTTCATAATGTCTTCACTCTTTATTCTAATTTGATGATATCCTAAATGAAGATCCAACTTGGTGAAGTAAATTGATCCATGCAATTCTAATTTATCTTTAATAGTGAACTTGTTGAGCTCCCTATAATTTGAACACATGCACCATGATCCATCCTTCTTGTGAACCAATACTATTGGAGCATAGAAATAATTTTGACTAGGTTGAATTATACCAGCCTCTAGCATTTCTGCAACCATATGTTCAATTTCGCTCTTTTGGGCATAGGGATATCTGTAAGGCCTGATGTTTGGAGGAACACTTCCTGGAATCAAATGAATAACATGATCATGATCACAAATATGTGGGAGGCCTTTGGGAGTCTTAAATACCTTGGAATGATTGTCTACGACTTTTTGGAGATCTGGATAAATAGATTATTTCAATGTGGGAACCTCTAGTGAACATAATTGTGCAATTATGCCTTGTTGTTTTTTCTTTAGAAGCTTTGTCATTCTTTTAGAGCTGATTATTTTTCTTGGTTTCCCTACGATACCCCTTAATTCAACTTCCTTTCATTCTGAAGGAAATTTCATGAAAAGTTCTTGAAAATTAAAAGCTATTGTACCCAAGGATTGTAGCCATTGGACTCCTAGTACAACATCAACACCACTCATTGGAATGTAAAGCATTAGGCTATTCAATACATATTTCCCATGGATAGCTTGATATTATGGCACTTTCTAGAGCAATTTATGGTCCTCCACTTGCAACCATCACTTGACACTCTGGTGCTGTATATAGGAAGCAATTCAATTCCTTGGCTATCTTATAATGAATAAAATTATGGATACTGCTCGAATCAATCAACACTATTATCTTTTTCTTCTTGATATGCCCTTCTATCTTGATATGCCAATACATTAGAAGATATGGTTAGATTCATTTATTCCTTCTCTAGGGTTTGTTCTTGGTGTATATCATCTCCTTTTGACGTTTCTTGTTCATTTTCTTCCTCCTCTTCACAATCTATGTAAAACAATTTTTTCTGAGCACACTTATGACCTTTAGTGTATTTGCTATCACAACTGTAACAAAGCCCTTTTGCTCTTTTTTCTTCCAATGGTTGTGGTGTCAACCTTCTAGGTTGTGGAAGGCTAGGGGCAACAACACTTCCATCTTTATAATTGTGAGTGGTAAGCTTCCTTGTTGCCATAATTTTGCTTTCATTTTTCTTGTCAACCTAAATGCATTTTCCAATGAATCAGATTCCCAAAGGCGAACCTATTGTTGGATGTTATCCTTTAAAGCCCCTATGAACACATCAATCCTATGCTCCTCTGGAATATCTTTTACCTTTATATTCAATTTTTGGAAGTCCTTAATGTACTCTATCATTGAACCCTTTTATTTGAGATTTATCAATTGGCTAAAAAAAATGTTGTTTTTTGTATCCTCATAATGCGTTATCATTTCATCCGTAAAAATTGCCCAAGTGACAATTTGTTTACGAGAGCAAAGCCATCGATACCATACAAACTGATTTGGTTCCAAATATAAAGTTGCAATGCGTACCTTTTGTGTGTTTTGTACATTATGGAGATCGAAATATCGCTCCATTTGTAGTATCCATGTTACAGGATCTTTGCCATTAAACTTCCTCATGTTGATCTTTGGAACATGGTGGGTCTTTGATCCAATGTTAGAGTCTATGAAATCATGATTAACATTTATTTTGTTCTCATAATGAGTTTCCTTTACTACCCTTTCGCCATTACTAAGTATTTCTTGTAGAAACTTTGTCAAATCAGTCTTCAAATCTTCCATTTTAGCTTCCACGCCATTCATTTTAGCTTCTACGCTTTTCTTTAAACCATCCATCTTAGCGTCCACACCCTTTTTTAAATCTTCTATCTTAGCTTCCACGCCATACATATTAGTTTCTACGTCTTTCTTTAAACCATCCATCTTAGCTTCTGTTACTTTTTGTGAAAGTGAATTTTCTTGCACTTGCTCTCGTAATTTTGATATATCATGTTGCATTTTTTCCTCTTCTTTATGAGTCATGCTTGAGCTTTCATGTTGCTTACTAGGTGTTAACATTTTCTTTCTTCGGGGCATCAATTAATAATAATAATGCTTCACTATGCCCTTTGAATTCCTTCAAACTATTTTTTCAAACCAAACTCATGCAAAAATTAAAAAAAAAAAAACTACACATTTTTTCACTTTGTAGGAGCTCGATATTGAATCAGCTATATCTCTGTAATTTCATATTTTAAGATCTGAAATTTCTCCTTGCAGTAGCCCTCTGAGTCCTCTTTTTAACCCTGCAAGTCTGATCAAGGTTGGATTCTCCAAGGAAGAGTTATGTTGAATCTCCCACGATGACCTAAAACAATGTAAACTTTGAAACGAGAAATATAAACTCAAAACGGGAACTCTGGCCCAAAAACCCTGAAAAAACATAAAAAACAGTGCTAAAAACGAAAAGTGTGTATACTGGAACGATGACTTTATTTTTTAGGGGTCAATTTTGAACATGTTTTAAAAATGGCAGTGACTACGAAATTTACTACGAAATTTTCGTGCAAAATATAGCTTCAAAACGAAAAAGTGATGATACTGGAATGATGAATTTTTTTTTAGGGTCAATTTTCAAACTTTTTAAAAAATGCTAGTAAAACCAAATTTTTATGTGCCAAATAAAGTTGTTTATGAGGAAAAAAACACATTAATTTTTTTGGTAGAATATCATTTTTCTTTCCTAAGTATAAATTCAACATGTTTCAACCATTACATGCCATGGTTATTACGCCTAAACATAGATGGACAAATTTACCATATCACATCAAGCACATTTTTCTGATTATACTTATTTTAATTTTGAGCATGACAAACTCATAGGAGGCCAGGATTTTGCTAAAAACAGGAACTGGAGTTAGATTACAGTGAATCTCCTCTAATGACCCTCGCTAAACTGATCACCCTCTGCATAAAATATGTTCACAAAAAGTTCACAAGAAATCCCAAAAGCAAGTTTCATTTGTTCTAAAGCAACTCAGCTACACCTCAAGAACCTTGTTACTGCCTCATAAATGTGTTCCCGAGAAATGAAGGTAGCATAACTTCATTTGCTATCAATAAATCCCAAACCTAGATGCTAGAGGATTTTCTCTCAAGAATGAAGTAATTGGAAAAAACAAGCAAGTTCCCAGAAGATAACTCTAGTGTCAATCACAATCCTAATAATGCATCATCAGTGAAATCATACCCCACATGTAGGGAGAATACGATGAGCTACCTACGACCACTCGATTTACTTTGATTAGAGTATCTAAGGCCATAATAATAATCTACTTTAATTTCTTTGCAAACCTTTAAAGGAAGGTCACTGTCACTGTCATCTTATGAACCACTATAATAACTTTGTTGGTGTTTTAAATATGGTTACATGGTATTTTGTGTTTGTCTTATTTTGTTGCAGGTGACTCATGAGGAGCACATGGACGCTAATACCACAATGGAAAACACAACCAAAATGAGCAAACTAAGTTTGGACCTCCATTAACATCAATTACCACTGAGAAAGGATTACATTTATCAAATTCATTGCGAATATCTTAACAACAGCATAAAAACATCTCCCTTGGCAACAATTCTAAAAAGTCAATTAGGTCAAGAATTTACACCCAATATAAGGAGACACCCTTATTAATATGGTTATTCAGTGCGTTGCTTCCCCCACTATTATCAATTAGATGTTACCCATCCTCATATCTAAATAAAAGAAAAGGGAGAAATAAAATAAATGAAAAGCACCCCAATGGGGGAAGTAACGAGGGATATAAAAACCTTTTAGGGGCTATGAACATCTAGTTGGTAGTAAATGCTTATTATTTCATTGTGGTGGTTACATTGTAGACATAAAAATTCATTAATATTGGAAGAATACTTTTAGAAATCCTTGAGTCATATTTAAGGAGTCTATTACCTCGAGATCTATACAAACCCATTGGATCAAAATCCAAACCTAAAGTGAAAGTAACAAAATTTATTTTTTAAAAAGTAAATGACCTTTATGGATAAATTAATATAATAAAGAAGTATTTCTTAATCCTCGAAATAAAAAGCTTTCAATGTTAAACGAATATATCTAATCTCTTGTGAATTCCTAATAAAATTAACTAAAAATATATTATTGTACCATAACTATAACCTTATTGTTAAAGCATTTCAAATATTTTAGACTCATCTATTGTCTTTCCATGAATTCACTAGAAAGCACACTTGACTTTTGCTTTTAAAAACTACTCCTATTTCCATTCCTTTATGCTTAACATGGCCATTTTAAAAGTCTTTTTAATCAAGGTGAAAACCATAATCTCAATCAATTTTCATGTAAATATCTTAGATAAAGATGAATTGACTAGAAAACACACTTGGATTTTGCTTTTAAAAACTACTCCTATTTCCATTTGCTTATACTTAATCATTTTAAAAATCTTCTTAATCAAGGTAAAAACCTAATCTCGATCAATTTTCATCTAAATATCTTAGACAGGGATAACACCAAACTTGACGGCCCCTTGTTTGAATGATAATGAACTAAAATAACATTGTTGATAGACCATATGAAAGTCCTAACTTTCGATATTATCTTCACCATAGTAACTTAAATCTTGAGCTCATAATTTTATCAATGTTACCTCCAACTAATGTCTAATATTATTAGACAGGGACAATGAATTTTAGTTACAACTTACATTGAAAGTCCATGTAACCCCATGGGGACACTTAATATATTTTAAGACAAAAAAATCACCGAGAATATGTGTCGGCTTATATATTGGTCTCGAAAATGCTTGAGGGATATAAAACACGTACCTCATTGATAAATTAGAGAAGATCAACTCGGGACATTCTTTAAAAAAAAAAATCGCCACCTGAGACACGTTATACATCTGGAAACATAAATCGAGTAATTATGGACGCGCAGTGGCAGGGATTAGTTAGCTCTTCAACAATTGCGGCAGTACTCTTCGCAATAGCGTTACTCATCTACTTAATCAAAGAAAGTTTGTCGTGATATTTTTTCGCCGTCTTGGAGGATCTTCTTCGTCCATGAATTGAACGATGATGACCAGCGAAGTCTCGACCTCTTTGATGAACAAATAGCCGCACTGCAATCTTTCAAGTACTTAGCAGAAGGGAGATCAGAAGAGGCGAAGGAGGAGTGTTGCAGCATTTGTTTGTGTAGAATGCAGGGAAATGAAGAAAAGTACTCGAATTAGAATCGACATGAAATTGAGAGCCATGGATCGGCGGCATCCTCGCCGGCCAAGCTGGCAGATAGTATGAATGCACCTCGACCCTGGTCCGGAACCCCTCAACCGCTGTTGCAACAAGCCGAATACATCACACGTTCGAATCTCAGAACAATCTACCCACAGGCATGACACGTAGGCTTAGGCTTCTTCATTATCACGGTATTGATGGGCTTAGCCTCTCTGGCACCAGCACCTACATCGCCCCATATTGCAATAACACCCAAGGCGACCCCAGTTCAATTCCCAGCACTGCTATCACTGCAGATCTTTCGTAGGGCTAGGATTTCTCCGCTTAACATCATATTGTAGCAGATGGGGCGATTCTGAGAATCGTGAGTGGTGGGGCGATTCTCAGAATCGCCCCGCCACCGCCCCACCACCAATTGTGGTGGCGGGGCGATTTTGAGAATTGCCCCCCACCCGACGATTCTCAGAATCACCTCATCTGCTACGAATCACCCCAAACAATGCTTATTGGGCATCCAATATGATATTAAGCAAATTTCAGAGGGAATTTTGATGTTAATTAATTTTGGCAGGAACAATCAAAATAGTTTTTCAGTAAAATTTCAGTTTTGATCTATTTTAATGAACTGAACATTTTAAAGAGTAGTACATAACATGTGCAGATGTCTACACCAAACAGGCTCAGTTTCTGCTTTTCTCATAGGCCAGCCGAATTACTTTTCAAGGTGCTAG
Source organism: Pinus taeda (assembly GCA_000404065.3). Taxonomy (NCBI): domain Eukaryota; kingdom Viridiplantae; phylum Streptophyta; class Pinopsida; order Pinales; family Pinaceae; genus Pinus; species Pinus taeda. The sequence continues at coordinate 337,217 of APFE030021732.1, forward strand.
TTTGTTTGGGCATTTTTTTGTGGTTCTCAGAATTGGTGAAGATGAGGCTTTTGACACACAATATGTTATCCTATAACATTAGGGGAGTGACGAAGGGCTTTCCTTTAGAGTTGGAAGTTGAGAATTTTGTCACAAAGGAGGTTCCCTTTAACCCTAATTTCTTGAAGCATATATTCCCAAAGATCGAATGGAAGGCTCTCCATGATGCAACAAAGAAGATGGATGACAATGATCTCCTAGAACAAGCAGATGCAAATATGCTAGAAAATAATGATTTCTTGCACAGGTTTCTTCATGCGCTTTTAGAATTGCACCTAGAAGAAGGTGCCCTAATTTTCCCTGAAACTGGTAGACGATTTCCAGTAAACAAGGGTATTCCAAATATGTTGCTTCATGAAGATGAAGTGTAAGAATAAAAATTTGTATATCCTTTTGGATAGTTTAAGGAAGTCATATATGATTTCTAACTCATTTTTGGACGAACATAAATTGAGGTGCCATATAAACTAAAATCGACACCATCTTCCTAACTATTAGCACTGAGTGAGGATCTACTAGTGCTGTTTTCATGTACATCTTTGGTGTTCGGTTGACTTAATGTGTAACCCTGTTTTATTTTTCCCATCGAGCCAGTAGACATCAGAGTTATTGTTTTAGTTTGGGAATTGACAAGTGGGGTGATTCTCTGTTTTTGTTTGGGAATTGATAAGTGGGCGATTCTGAGAGTCGCCCCGCCACCCGGCGATTCTCAGAATCGCCCCACCACCCGGTGATTCTCAGAATCGCCCCATGTGTGCATCCTTTCACTCCTCAATGACCTTCTATGGAATTTTGAAAGGCTTCTTTGTTCATCACTACGTTGCGAAGAGAGTAGGAAAGAACAAACAAGCTCAGTTTCTACTTTTCTCATAGGCCATCCGAATTACTTTTCAAGGTGTTAGTTTGGTTGGGCATTTTTTCGTGGTTCTCAGAATTGGTGAAGATGAGGCTTTTGACACACAATGTGCTATCCTGCAACATTAGGGGAGTGACGAAGGGGTTTCCTTTAGAGTTGGAAGTTGAGAATTTTGTCACAAAGGAGGTTACCTTTAACCCTGATTTCTTGAAGCATATATTCCCAAAGATCGAATGTAAGGCTCTCCATGACACAACAAAGACGATGGATGACAATGATCTCCCAGAACAAGCAGATGCAAATATGCTAGAAAATGGTGATTTCTTGCACAGGCTTCATCATGCTCTTTTAGAATTGCACCTAGAAGAAGGTGCCCTAATTTGCCCTGAAACTGGTAGACGATTTCCTGTAAACAAGGGTATTCCAAATATGTTGCTTCATGAAGATGAAGTGTAAGAATAAAATTTGTATATCCTTTTGGATAGTTTAAGGAAGTCATATATGATTTCTAACTCATTTTTGGACGAACATAAATTAAGGTGCCCTATAAACTAAAATCGACACCATCTTCCTAACTAGTAGCACTGAGTGAGGATCTACTAGTGTTGTTTTCCCGTACATCTTTAGTGTTTAGTTGACTTATTGTGTAACCCTGTTTTCTTTTTCTCCATCGAGCCAGTAGACATTAGAGTTATTGTTTTAGTTTGGGAATTGATAAGTGGGGTGATTCTCTGTTTTAGTTTTGGAATTGATAAGTGGGGAGATTCTGAGAATCGCCCCGCCACCCGACAATTCTCATAATCGCCCAATGTGCGCATCCTTTCACTCTTGAATGACCTTCTATGGCATTTTGAAAGGCTTCTTTGCTCATCACTACGTCGTCGCGAAGAGAGTAGGAAAGATCAAACAAGCTCAGTTTCTGCTTTTCCCATAGGCCAGCGAAATTACTTTTCAAGGTGCTAGTTTGGTTGGGCATTTTTTTGTGGTTCTCAGAATTGGCGAAGATGAGGCTTTTGACACACAATATGCTATCCTGTAACATTAGGGGAGTGATGAAGGGGTTTCCTTTAGAGTTGGAAGTTGAGAATTTTGTCACAAAGGAGGTTCCCTTTAACCCTGATTTCTTGAAGCATATATTCCCAAAGATTGAATGGAAGGCTCTCCATGACGCAGCAAAGAAGATGGATGACAATGATCTCCCATAACAAGCAGATGCAAATATGCTAAAAAATGATGATTTCTTGTAGAAGTTTCATCGTGCACTTTTAGAATTGCACCTAGAAGAAGGTGCCCTAATTTGCCCTGAAACTGGTAGACAATTTCCATTAAACAAGGGTATTCCAAATATGTTGCTTCATGAAGATGAAGTGTAAGAATAAAAATTCGTATATCATTTTGGATAGTTTAAGGAAGTCATATATGAGTTCTAACTCATTTTTGGATGAACATAAATTGAGGTTCCATATAAACTAAAATCGACACCATCTTCCTAACTATTAGCACTGAGTGAGGATCTACTAGTGCTGTTTTCCTGTACATCTTTGGTGTTCGGTTGACTTATTGTGTAACCTTATTTTATTTTTCTCCATTGAGCCAATAGACATCAGAGTTATTGTTTTAGTTTGGGAATTGATAAGTGGGGCGATTCTGAGAATCGCCCCGCCACAGACAATTCTCAGAATCGCCCCATGTGCACATCCTTTCTCTCCTGAATGACGTTCTATTGCATTTTGAAAGGCTTCTTTGCTCATCACTAGGTCGTCGCGAAGAGAGTAGGAAATATCAAACAGGCTCAGTTTCTGCTTTTTTCATAGGCCAACCGAATTACTTTTCAAGGTGCTAGCTTGGTTGGGCATTTTTTGTGGTTCTCAGAATTGGTGAAGATGAGGCTTTTGACACACAATATGCTATCCTGTAACATTAGGGGAGTGACAAAGGGGTTTCATTTAAAGTTGGAAGTTGAGAATTTTGTCACAAAGGAGGTTCCCTTTAACCCTGATTTTTGAAGCATATATTCCCAAAGATTGAATGGAATGCTCTCCATGACGCAACAAAGAAGATGGATGACAATGATCTCCTAGAACAAGCAAATGCAAATATGCTAGAAAATGATGATTTCATGCACATGTTTCATAATGCTCTTTTAGAATTGCACCTAGAAGAAGGTGCCCTAATTTGCCCTGAAACTGGTAGGAGGTTTCCAGTAAACAAGGGTATTCTAAATATGTTGCTTCATGAAGATGAAGTGTAAGAATAAAAATTCGTATATCCTTTTGGATAGTTTAAGGAAGTCATATATGATTTCTAACTCACTTTTGGACGAACATAAATTGAGGTGCCATATAAACTAAAATCGACACCATATTCCTAACTATTAGCACTGAGTGAGGATCTACTAGTGTTGTTTTCTCGTACATCTTTGGTGTTCGGTTGACTTAATGTGTAACCTTGTTTTATTTTTTTCCATCGAGCCAGTAGACATCAGAGTTATTGTTTTAGTTTGGGAATTGATAAGTGGGGTGATTCTTCTTCATCATCACGGTATTGATGGGCTTAGGCTCTCCGATACCAGCACTGACATCGCCCCCTGTTGCAATAACACCCAAGGCGACCCCAGTTCAATTCCCAGCAGTGCCATCACCACAGATCTTTTGCAGGGCTAGGATTTCTCTGCTTAATATCGTATTGTAGCAAATGGGGTGATTCTGAGAATCGCCGGGTGGTGGGGCGATTTTGAGAATTTCCCCGCCACCACCAATGGCGAGGCGGTGGCGGGGCGATTCTGAGAATCGTCCCACCACCCAACGATTCTCAGAATCGCCTCATTTGCTACGAATCACCCCAAACAATGCTTACTGAGCATCCAATACCATATTAAGCGGATTTCAGAGGGAATTTTGATATTAATTAATTTTGGCAGGAACAAACAAAATAGTTTTCTAGTGAAATCTCAATTTTGATCTATTTTAATGCACTGAACATTTTAAAGAGTAGTACATAACATGTGCAGATGTCTAAACCAAACAGGCTCAGTTTCTAGTTTTCTCATAGGCCAGCCGAATTATTTTTTAAGGTGCTAGTTTGGTTGGGCATTTTTTTGTGGTTGTCAGAATTGGTGAAGATGAGGCTTTTGACACACAATATGCTATCTTGTAACATTAGAGGAGTGACGAAGGGGTTTCCTTTAGAGTTGGAAGTTGAGAATTTTGTCACAAAGGAGGTTCCCTTTAACCCTGATTTCTTGAAGCATATATTCCCAAAGATCGAATGGAAGGCTCTCCATGACGCAACAAAGAAGATGGATGACAATGATCTCCCAGAACAAGAAGATGCAAATATGCTAGAAAATGATGATTTCTTGCACAGGTTTCATCATGCTCTTTTAGAATTGCACCTAGAAGAAGGTGCCCTAATTTTCCTTGAAACTGGTAGACGATTTCCAGTAAACAAGGGTATTCCAAATATGTTACTTCATGAAGATGAAGTGTAAGAATAAAATTCGTATATCCTTTTGGATAGTTTAAGGAAGTCATATATGATTTCTAACTCATTTTTGGACGAACATAAATTGAGGTGCCATATAAACTAAAATCGACACCATTTTCCTAACTATTAGCACTAAGTGAAGATCTACTAGTGTTGTTTTCCAATACATCCTTGGTGTTCGGTTGACTTATTGTGTAACCCTGTTTTATTTTTCTCCATCGAGCCAGTAGACATCAGAGTTATTGTTTTAGTTTGGGAATTGATAAGTGGGGCGATTCTCTGTTTTATTTTGGGGATTGATAAGTGGGGCGATTCTGAGAATCGCCCTGCCACCCGACGATTCTCAGAATCGCCCCATGTGTGCATCCTTTCACTCCTGAATGACATTCTATCGTATTTTGAAAGGATTCTTTTCTCATCACTACATCATCGCGAAGAGAGTAGGAAAGATCAAACAGGCTCAGTTTCTGCTTTTCTCATAGGCCAACCGAATTACTTTTCAAAGTGCTAGTTTGGTTGGGCATTTTTTTGTGGTTCTCAGAATTGGTGAAGATGAGGCTTTTGAAACACAATATGTTATCCTGTAACATTAGGGGAGTGACGAAGGGGTTTCCTTTAGAGTTGGAAGTTGAGAATTTTGTCACAAAGGAGGTTCCCTTTAACCCTGATTTCTTGCAGCATATATTCCCAAAGATCGATTAGAAGGCTCTCCATGACGCAACAAAGAAGATGGATGACAATGATCTCCCAGAACAAGCAGATGCAAATTTGCTAGAAAATGATGATTTCTTGCACAAGTTTCATCATTCTCTTTTAGAATTGCACCTAGAAGAAGGTACCCTAATTTGCCCTGAAACTGGTAGACAATTTCCAATAAACAAGGGTATCCTAAATATGTTGCTTCATGAAGATGCAGTGTTAGAATAAAAATTCGTATATCCTTTTGGATAGTTTAAGGAAGTCATATATGATTTCTAACTCATTTTTGGACGAACATAAATTGAGGTGCCATATAAACTAAAATCGACACCATCTTCCTAACTATTAGCACTGAGTGAGGATCTACTAGTGTTGTTTTCCCGTACATCTTTGGGGTTCGGTTGACTTAATGTGTAACCCTGTTTTATTTTTCTCCATCGAGCTAGTCGACATCAGAGTTATTGTTTTAGTTTGGGAATTGATATATGTACTTGATTAAGGTTCTTCTCTGTAGATATTTTGAAGTAAACATACAGATTTTTTTCTATGGCATTTTAAAAATAACCTTAACTTTTAAAATATCTAATTCTTAAGTCAACTTCACTTAACGAATATGATGTGGGACAAATTGTATTTAATTCGAGGGAGAAAGATTCTGCATCCATCTACGAAATGTAATAAAGAAAGGTTAACACTACTCAAAATAAATGTAAGAGAGAAAGTTCAACACTACTCCCAATATTGATTAAATGATCAACATAAAGTGTCACCATGAGCACCCGGATGCGGGTGTTAATGTTAGCATTGATGTGTAATCTCCTCCCACGCGCTGACCACATGCCACCACGCTCACGACAGATGGTTACCATGGGCATCGGGCTGGCATCTTCCTTCAACGCGTTCAGGTGCATTAAAGGCTCTTCAATGCAGAGGCCTTTTCCAGGTTCAGCAGACAGATCTTCCAACATGGCACAAACATTCCTCTGCCTAGATATGCAGTTCGGCACTGGTTTTGATAATTTGGATGTTCAGGGCAGAGTGGAGGCGGGAAGTTCTGAAAGAAGTATACCCACCCTCGCAGCCATCCCTTGCCCAATCTTCACGGGGATTTCTAACACGGCTCATACGAAGGTGCAGGTAGCAATTAAGCTGAAGAATCTTCAGGGTAATAGAAGCAGTTGCAGAATTGGTAAGCTAAGCCCGCAGAGTGTTGCTGAGTTTATTCAGTTTATAATGGCTCCTCGCTCTGTACACAAGGTGCCTCGCAGGGGTGGTCATTCCAGGCAGAAGAGTGATACCAGAGAAAGCGGACAGTCAAGTCCAAAGCGCATTTCACCTTTGGCTTGTGCTTCGCCTCCCTCAGGCGACTCGATGCACTCAGACGATTTAAGCAACACAGTGCAGATAGCGACATTTCACTACCGCCGCCAGAAGAATAAGCCAGTGGTTAAAGCCAGTATAACTGTTATCTTTGATGAGGAGGATGAGGAGGAAGGGAGCTGTAAAAATGAGATGGGAGAGAAGACATCCACCACCTCAGAAAACTCTTCAAAGTCAAAGGATAACTCTTACAACCCAGATGTACAGAACAAAATTGAGGAGGATAGCACTTTAGGCTACTCTGCAGAGCAGGAGGAAGCCTCAAAAGAACTCCGCAGTCTCAAATGGAAAGATCCCATGGATTCTGCTGAGGGAACTCTTGAGGCTCATGTGGAATCCCATCACAGCAAGTCCACCCCCAATCAGAGCGGTTTGAAGAATAAGGAAGAGGAGGACTCTTTTGATTATGCCCTGTACCTCAAGCTGCCTCCTGGTTACGACTGTATCGAGGACGTTCCGGAAGGAGTGGAAGTGACATGGGAGCCAGACCCGGTTCATGCAGCAGAAGACCGGAAGAAGAGGGCGATGGAACGCGAAGCTGAGGCGAAGAAATCCCAGAACAAATGACTACAGATGTTTCAGGGGTAAGCCTGCCCTCAGGCGCGCCTCATCTTTTTGTCTCTTGTTATGTCTCGGCTTGATGGAGTGCCGCCTCTGATGTTTTGCTGCCTTGGCATTCGGTTTAATGTAACAGATCTCGGGGTCTGGGTTTTTATCTAGCTGTTTTTTCTCTGTCTCAGTCGAGTTTGGTATGTCCAGGTTGGTCCAGGTTACAGTTCAAACCACTGCTTTTTTGGTCTTTTTGTATACTCTAGCTTGTGCAAGCAGAAATACCAGATTGATGAGAAAAGCCATGACAGAGAGCGGAACAATCGCTCTCAGAGGTGTATACCTCTTGTAAATATTTTTTTCCTTTTTTAATATAATAGTTTAGTCTTTACTCAGCAAAAAAAAAAAAGTGTCACTATGAAAATGTAATGATATTGTGTACGGCTTCTTCAAGTGAACCCACTGAACACAATTCACATCACATTGTGAGACAAATGTTGAATATATGAAGCGAACCAACATATCTCCCCATTATATAATACTGAATTGTTGATTACATGCAGATTTTGCTCTAAAAGGGAAGTCTGTTGTTCTCAATTTTCCCCATTTGATTCAGTACATGCCTCGACCTCCTACCTCTTCACCCAAAGACATTAAGGCTACCACTGCAGTAGCAACAACACAAATTAGTTTAATATTCCGTCAATCGTTTGCACATAGCAGCATCAATGAAAATCTTTTTTTAAAATGGTATTTGAAATAGTTATTCAAGAAAATTTCTAAACATTTCAGCCTTTCATGATAAAATGTTCATTTTTACATTCTCTTGTATGTTTGTTTTGATTAGGTCTACTGAATCAAATTGGTTTTCAATAGGTTTGTTTTGAGTATGTGAGGTTTCTAGTGTCTTATTAATTCAAGTGGAAGAGATCTTTCTTACATATCATTAGATTATGAAGTGACATTGGACATAATTAAGCTTTGGGCCATACCCTTTTAGAAACAACAACCCAAACTAAATGATTAGTTATTAGACCTTTTTATTTAGTTGATCTAAGCTAGAAGATTATAAAAAAAATTCCTCTCATTGCTCCTCATAAACCAAGATAGATTGATTCATCCCTCCTTTTTAGTGTACAAAGAGGAGTGCTTGACATTTACTCAAAAAGATGGGGTGTTGATGTATCTATCTATGGGTGCTCAAGTTTTTATATTAAAAATTTTCTCCAGTGCTTGATTTGTACTCAGAGATGCGGTGATAATGTATCTAGATATGGGTGTTGAGTTTTTTATATTGAAATTTTCTCTTTGTTTCAATTAGAATTAGAAGGGTTTGTTCTTTTTGTTTTCCTTATAATAAACTATTGTTCTCAATTGAAATTGGATCATTTGCATTAATGTTTATTTTCAATGTAAGTTTGAGGTGCAAGTTACTTATTTTATTTTTAGACTATGATATTTAACACATAGTGACCTATGCTTAATAAAATAAAATTAGGAAGGTTTAATAACTTGCTTAGTTTTTTTTATGGTTTTGGTGTAGCTTGTTTGTAGAGAGACTAGAGATTTGTCCCCTAGGCAATAACATTCTCTTGCATCTTTGAAATCTTATTTATTGGTTCTATGTGCTTGCATTACCATCTTTTCTTAAATGGTATTTGAAATAGTTATTCAAGAAAATTTCTAAACATTTTAGCCTTTCATGATAAAATGTTCATTTTTACATTCTCTTGTATGTTTGTTTTGATTAGGTCTATTGAATCAAATTGGTTTTCAATAGGTTTGTTTTGAGTATGTGAGGTTTCTAGTGTCTTATTAATTCAAGTGGAAAAGATCTTTCTTACATATCATTAGATTATGAAGTGACATTGGACATAATTAAGCTTTGGGCCATACTTTTTTAGAAACAACAACCTAAACTAAATGATTAGTTATAAAGAATTAGAAATTTCACAAATATAGTAAACCAATATTAAGTGTGATTTATGGCCTTAAATGAGTTTTGGAGGATAAACTTTGAAATGCCACAAAACTGAAATTAGAGGTCAATAGAGTGTGTGAGGTCCAATTATTGGATAGAGTTATTGAGAAAATGCTCCTATAACATTAGAGTTAAACATGAGGCATCTTAGTTCAAGTGCTTAATGGTTAAGAGCATGTGTTTCCTCCTAAAAGGTCATAGGTTCAAAAACCAGAGGGGTTAGAGTCATTCGTAGACAATAATCAAATCGTTGCGTTGAGGCGGGTCTCTTGTCCCACAAACAAGGGGGTTTCATACACCAATTTGGTGTCCGGCTTGGCTATGACCTTAAAATTGGATAATAATAATAATTAGGATATAGATTGTTAGAAATTCATAATCTATAGGGGTAAAAGCATGGAGCTGGGTTACACTTTTTGGCAAGAGATGGCACGTTTGGGTGGAAAAAATGATTGCTCAATTGAACCCTTTTTAAGCACTCGATTAAGCTGTTTGAGCACTTAAACAATGTAACCCCATGTTATTTAGGAGCTCGATTTAGCCATGTCTTTGCAGCAGTCAAATGAAGGAGATTGCGTTTTGGATTTATATTTTGGCTCAGGCAAGTTTTATTATATGGAATTGAATTTCAATATGTTATTTATTAATTTAAATGTCATTGTACTAATTTACTTCATTATTTCTTTTGTGCTTGATAATTAGGTACAACACTAGCATGTTGCCTTCAAAAAAGAAGAAATTGCATTGCAATTGAAAAAGATCCGATACAATGCAATTTCATTCAGCAAAGAATTAATGCTCTTCAATTTCTTCCAAATGCAATGCAAGAAATTGGGTTGAAGAAATGGGACTTTAGTGAATCACGTGTAGCAAAAAAGGTAAAAGAACCCCAACCACCATTACATGGAATGTTTGGAAAGACATACATTGGGAGATTCGTAGACATCAAAGATCCATCAGAAGAGGAAAATGAACAAAAGGAAGCAGAAAATATTGTGGAAGAAGACAATGATGAAACTCTAGAGGACGAAGAGTTTGGATTACGTCACATTGTTGATTAAATTTAAGTTATGCTTGGAAATCAAACTTTGCAATGTTTTGACTTTGACATTTTATGAGAAGAATAAACACTCAATTAAGGTTGTTATGTGTTCGATATCTGTAATATGTGATTTTCACATTAATTTTAAAGTTAATCATTATTTTTTGAAAAAAATTATTATTATTATTATTTTGACAT
>APFE030021738.1:0-19921 GCA_000404065.3 Pinus taeda
CTTTATTTGTCTATAATAAAAGAAACACATGTCTTTGTTCCTAATATAAATCTTCTTCATGTTTATGATATCCATGTTATGATTCATATATGAATGGTTGTTTAATTGCATAACTAACTACCTTTCATTATAATATGAAGATTATTTTTTTATGATGTTTAGTCCATACACTGCTGTACTTTTTGGAATTGATTGTTTTGCAAGTTGAAGGAGCAAAAGGAACTCCAAGAAGGGTTTGGACCCTGGAAGGCTCTTCTCAAACGTAGGACCTCAGGTACATCCCTTATCATAGAGTTTGCTTATGTTAGCATTATGGCTATATGGAATGTGTGTTTCTCTATATAGACAACCTCCAGTCTGCTAGGGTATCAACCCAATACCCTAGGGGGATTTATCCCTTAACACATACATTGCCCAACACTTCATCCATGAATGGAGTCGGGAAAGGATCATGCACACAAGCGTCATTCAGTTTTCTAAGATCCACGCATATCCTTATCTCATCCTTCTGCTTCTTCTCTTGCACCACCATTGGGCTTACCCAATTAGATTCTTCCACAGGCTCAATGATGCATGCCACAAGAATTTTTTCTAGTTCTAAATGGACCTTCTCCTTATATTTCATATTTAGACGGTAAGGCTTTTTCCTAACTAGCTTCGCGTTAGGTTTCAACGTGATCTTCATCATTCCTAGGTCCCCAATTATCCCTTTCAGATCCTTAAACTTGGTAGGGAATAAGTCTTGATATTCACGGAGGAATTCAACAACCATATCCACCGTCGCGCCATTCGAGTAGTATCCAACCTTCGCGAATTGGGTTCTGCCTCCATACCAATGTTCATTTGTTTTGTTTTCAATGGTGCGGTTATATTAGGGTTCTTAATCTGTGGTCCCTGAACCTCGCAGTGACCTCTTTTTTCCGGAATGTTAATCTGCCACGGATCCTCGTCCTCTTCTTCAGTATTTACATTATAACATTCTAGCGCGCAACTTAGCTGAGTATCCCATTCAGGCTTGATCAGGTCTAAAGGATCTTGTGGTATCCTAAATATTGCTGATTTCACCTCTTGTAGCACTTCATCAATACTGTCAAACCTGTCCTCAAAACTGAATGTCATCATGAATCCCTCATGCAAGATACTCCATTCACCTTTCCCATGGCAGAGCTCTATTTTGACATAGCAATTCATGGGGACAACATCCAGGGTATGACAGAACAAGTGCACCCACTCAGGTTGGGGCTTTTCTCCATAAGCCTGGGTCCATTTTTCCAGATATGCCCGCGGATCATCCTACCCATCATACTTGTCTGTCAGTCGCATCTTAGGTTTCCCAAATTGTTTTCTCATCATCCTCCTACATTCGCACCAATCATCAAATATTCCTTTATGAGTACCCCACCATCTTGCAAGCGTAGCGCGCAGTGCCCTGTCTAATGCTTGAAAGCATTGCATTTATGGTACCTCTCTTTCAAATGCATCCAAAACGATATCTACCTCATTCAAACCATCATAAGTAGGCAGATTTCTTACCTCTAAGGACACACAGGGCAACGATTGAGTCATCATGTTGCAATTCAATGTAGTTACTTCATGTAACCAATTTTGCCATTGTTATATTTCTTCATCAGAGTCCAAAGTGCAGGAACTCTCATGATCCCATGTAATTTGTCCATCCGCAGTGGGATTCACTCAATCTTGGTCTCATAATGTTATCTTATATATACAACCCATATCATCATCACTTTTATAATTTCGAACTAGTTCAGTGTAACGTGATCCTTCAGCAGTATCGAGGGGTACGATTATGTGCATCGATTTCTTCTCAAAGATAATCTTTCGCTTCTTTAGATTGATTACCTCATTCATGTCAATAGCCCAGTCAATTCCTAGGAGCGCAAGATAGGGATTGTTGTCATCCACTATCTCTATTACTTCAAATTCAACCAACGCGCTTACTCCCTCAATATCCACATTCACCCCTGCAACCACCCCATGGGGATGATCTTCTGTTGATCCGCCATCCTTAGCTGAATCGGAAACCATTGCAGCGTAGGTCTCCCCATTCGCTCCCAATTTTGTTTTGGTAGGACATTCGTATTTGACCCTAGTTCCAAAATGACCTGACCCATTTCATACTCTCCTATCTGTGCAGTGAGTCTCATCTCCCATCCCATCCTTGTTTTATGCTTGCCAATATTTCGTACTATGTGTGGCTCACCTAGCACGGTTCCAACGCATCTATTGATGAGTTATTGTAACTCTTTCACAATCTTATTGTCGCGCAGTAACTTCATATAGGTTTCCAAGAAAGTTGTGAGCATCAATGGGTCCATCTCCTACTCAGGCTTATCCTTGCTTCCTAAGGTGGAGGCCTCAACGAAGCTCTTCTTAGCTTCCATGAAGGCTTCACGAGCGTGCTCCAAGTCAAACTCAACCTCCTTTGTCAAGCCTTTGTGAACCCATGTACTATCTTCTAGTTGTCTCCCCTTGTCATCTCCTGTCGCAATTCCACTTTTGTGCACTATATTTATGTTTGGATCTTCCTCGCATGGCTCGGACCTCATCATCTACAGGTTCTATGTCGGCGGAGGTGGGAGCACCCCTTTTTCACATATCCTATCTATTAGCGTAGGACAGTCTTCCATTTCATGATCAAATAGTGTGCAATACATGCACGAGGGACGCGTTGGATTAGTGTAATCGCAAGCATAATTTCCTGGTACTCCTCAATTGTAACAAATCAACTGTCCTTGACCTCTACTAGGTCCTCCTCCACCTCGACCTCTTCTGCACCCTTGAAATCCTATCTGCACCATCTAATGAGTGCCATTATTGCAACAAGGATGCTACAACACCTAGGCTGCCAACTTTACTTATCAAATCGGGGTTGGTACAAACTTGTAGGTGACAGTGTTATATGCACAAGTAAAAGTGAAGGTCCTGCCTGTTGTCACTGTTCGTCCAGTGAGAGGCCCCAGGGGTTCCAAGCCAAACTTCTATAGATTCAAAAGAAGCTCGATTCTTTGATGGAAGAGGAGAAAATATACTCTAAGAGAGCTACTCTACTGCAGTAATGAAGAAAACAATATGTAATGAAATCACATCATATCCTAATTAACCAATTAAACATCTATGCAAGCAAAATTGCTAAATCAACACTAAAAAAATGCTACTATCTAAGTTGTAGAAGTAAAGAGCATCAAACCATACTAATGTGTAAGCAAAAAAAAACTAAACTAAATCTGTTTTCATTTTTTTTTGTTTTTTATGCAAAATCAAGTATCCAATTTAATTGTTCTTGTGGATGTGCCAGGTCGATGGAAGGTGATTAAGGATGGCTAGAAAGTTCATGGAGTGGTTGGATCATGTGGAAGGGTCCTAGGAGGATTTTTGTGACTTCCTAGAGGTTCCCCATCAATTCAGCCTCAAAACAGGTTGTTTCAGGAAAACCTACACGATGTACTAGAAACCTATAGGATGATCCTATAGGAATTACATGAAAACTACATGATACAACCAAGAGCTAATTGTGAGGTGTTGGAGAGCTTGGAAAAGGTGTGTGATGGGTGGAATGGGTGTTAGAAGGTCTAGGAGCACTTATCCAAGGTAAGAGATGGCTAGATTCACTCAATGTATCTAAGGGAATTTCAATGAAAAATGCTAAAAAAACTAGTGAGGGTGATGGTGGAACAAGAGATGGCTAAGGTGGATGAAGTGGAAGGTGGCTGCTGGTGATGAAGTATGGGTCTCCTCCTGAATTACCTTTTTCTCTTCAAGCATGTGTGTCCCCCAAGAACTATGCAACAAGATACATTTCCATAAACTAGAAAAGCATGAATCAATTGCCTATATTATGCATGAAGAAAATTGTTAAAGGGAATGGAAGAATGAGTGAGATCTTATTGCAGAAATTGAGATGGAAAGTGATGACAATGAAATCTTCCTTGCAACATGAACCAAATACTGAATCAAAGACAACAAACTCCAAAGCTTATGCAAGAACTAGAAATCTATGTTTTTGGGGCTACTGTAGGGTCTCTTCCTCAAGTCATGGTCCCAGAGGGAGGAAGTAAGGCTGAGACACCTACTGACAAACTCATGATGATCCTTTTTCTCCTTGCTAACCTACTAGTTGAAAGAAATCACAAATGGAAGAAACTATCCTACAACCAATCTAATCTATACTGTTGTAATGGAAATGCAGCTACTAAGCAAATGAAAAATTAAACTATGCATCTATGCTAGCATACATGTACAATAAAGAGGAGCCTTGGTTTCTAGGGTTGGGCCCTAACCCAAGAGCTTCAGCCCTCAGACTTAACTCAGTGCTAGCTCAAAACGAAACTCATTCTTATTATCAAAACAATGGATTACATCAAAAACTCTCACAAGTCTTGCAACTCGAAAATAGAGTAGAGTTTTACAATCAAAAATCTAAATCCTACTGAGGTCCTAGGCCTCTCTACTTATACATATGAAGTCTCCAATAACTTCCTTAAAATTAGGGAGGCTCAACTCCCAAACTCGAGATAAACTAATGTTTTGTCTTTCACTTGCTTGGCTACCTTCTAGTCCTCATGATTTGGTTGTTTGCACTCCAAGCTAATGGAGGAATATTCGAATGGAGGAGTAGGGAGGATTTAACTCCTATAATTCCTCTCCCTTGTCTCATTAGAGTTTTGACCAAGGTCTTTGCCAAAATTTCTTACTTTTATCCTTTAATCCTGCATTAAATGCACATTAGACCACAAAGCAAAATATCCAACTCTAACTCATCTCATAAACAAAATATAATCAAAAGTAATGAAATAAGTTGTGAGAATAGTTGGTTTGACTAAGTAGGAGTGAATTAAGGCCCATATAATTACCCAATGATGAGGCTCATCATCACCCCCCTACTGAAAGTGTTTCTCATCCTCTGAGCAACTTAGTAATTATCCATGCCCTTCATGGCTCTGGTAGCCTCTCTGAAATCCCATGCCTCTACTATGGTCTCTTCTTCTTGTTCATAGAAGCCTACTTTCTTTTCTATTTCTTCCCCTGCATCTTTTCTTCTTCTTCTTTCATCCCTTCTAGCATCCCCAAGAGTAGTGGTGGACTGAGTTTTAGGCCTATCCAATTGACCTTCAACCTCTGCATAGATTTCTTATACATAGGTGTCCTGTTGAGTGCCTCTCTCAACCTTTAAGGGGAGTGATATTATTTTATATTCAAGTTGTGTGGCAGTGTGTTCCATCTCCTTAGGTAGGCATGTATACTATCATCCTCCTAGCAACCTAAACATATCCTCAAAATGTGAAATTTCTTGCTCTTGGGCAGCAAGATATCTCGGTGCCAGTTGAGGATCATTTCCAATCAAATTATGGGTATTGATGAGGGCCATGGGACTTGATTGTTCAGCTCTAGTCAAAAGAGGTTCAATTTTCTCTCTGGACAATATTATTTTCATCTCTGCAGCTCTTGACTCCTCATGGTTCATCCATGATGCCAAAGCCATTAAGTCTAGATCTCTTAGCTCGGAATTAGGGTCCCAAATATTGATGTCTGTGAGGGCCATGTTGTGCAAATAAAACTCAGCCATTTTGGCCCTATCCTCTAGTGTACTTTGATCACAAAGATCAATAAACTTCCTGTAGTCTTTGAAATGGCATGGTTCCACTTTGTGTTAGTGCCTTTATCTAAAATTGTAGCCATTTTTCTTTGAGGTAAAGAGCATAGGATTTAGCTGGCATCCTACATTGGATGGCCTCCAAGGAGAGGCTAGCTATACATGCTATTTGGTTCTCTCTTTCCTGCAGTTGTCCCCTCAGCCATGCATTTCCTCTCTTAAGTTGACTTTTCATTATTTCTCTTCTATCCCTTAAGCCACTTAGCTCTTTGCCCATTTCTTTGAGTTTCTCTTCCATGTGCCCAATTTCTTCCACCCCCTTTTATTTAGTGATCTGCATCCAATGGTGGGTTATGGCCCTCTCCTTCTCAAGCTCGAAAAACAATGGGATGGGAAATTTTTTAGGTATTACCCTACCTCCTTCAATAAACCAGTAATAGGAGTCCATGTTAGGTAGGGGGATTGGTTCCTTTGTCTCTGGGTCTTCTTCTTTTGTTTCTTGCTACTACCCTACCTTGCTTTCCAATTTTTGTGCCTCCTATAGCAGAGTATCCTGTAGAACTATTTTTGCTTCCTATATGTTTTGTTGTGGATCCTGTAGGATTGCCTTACCCTTTGAGGAAGTTGATCTAGTATTAGGCCTCCTTACATATGTGATTATTGACATAGGGGAAGGCATTTTGTCTCTTTGTGTAGGGGAATCTTCAATCTCAATAGGAATTTTTATTGATATTTGTGGCTTCCCTTATTTTATTCTTGTGCTCTTTCTTGTTTTGAAATATAGTGGGGTTTGCCTCCTTCTCTTTCCTTTTAGCTTGAATGGAGTGCTAAGATATGTGAGGGAAACTATTGCCTCTCTTTCATTGGCCTCTGGAGACACCTTAGGTGACTCCTCCTTGTGCTCTTTCCCCTCTTTTTCAATGCCTTCTTCCTCTATGTTTTTCCTATCTTCTTCCTCTTGTGGATCATCATCATCTTGATTAGTTTCTTTCTTAGTTTCCTCCTTTGTTTCATCATCATCCTCCTTCTCTTCTCCCTCTTCTTCTTCCTATTTATCATGTTCCTCAGTGTCAGCTTCTTCTTCATCCATCTCATCCTTATTTAGCTATGTCTCTTCCTCTTCTTGTTTTTCCTCCTCCTCACTGACAAAAGGGCTAACATCATAAGTGAGGGTTTTGATGTCATCCTCTACTGGCAAGTCTCTAAAGACTGGCCATGTTATAGGGATTCTGAGGTTTTGGAGGACATCTTCAATGAGGATCCTAATCAACCCATGGTGAGCCAATTGTTGGGAATTCCCCTCCTTCACTTTGTTGTTGGAGTCTATGAGTGTTTGCAGCAAAAAATAGGGTATGCTAAGTCTTTGGTGAACTGGTGTTTCTGCCCCAAATCTTAATTCTTCAAGAATCCTGAAATGATAGCCATAAACAACACTATATCTTCCCTCACATGAGATGTATTTGATGAGTTGGTAGCCTACTTCACTCCATGGGTATGACAGATTGTCCCTCCTTACTCCATTTTTGTCCTCAGTGGGTTCTTCACATTTTAAAAATAATTTCCTTTTTTCCACCTAACTATCTCCTTTGTCTTCTTTTCTCCATGGAATTCCTAAGGGAAGTGTGGTGACCCTACTGATGAGCTTTGGCATGAGATCTATAGTGAGGCCTCTTACTAAAACAGTGGCATGGATTCTGCTATGTGGAGTGAGGGAGTGAGAAAATTCTTGATCCACCTCATCATCATACCCTGTGAATTTTTCGAAAAACCCCATCCAGTTGTGTCTTGTAAATATTTCAAGCACCTGGGGGTGTTGTTGTATTCTCATAGTGTTTGTGGGCTCTCTCCTATTAAACCCTTCTGTCATCTTGCTAGTGAATCTTGAGGAGAAAATGAGAGGGTTGACACAATTTTTTTAAATCCAGGAGAAAAATAGAGTTGATTGTGTATGTAATTCACTTCGCACAGTTGCTAAATTCACTAGATTTTAGAGTATCTCTGGTTTATTTGCTTGCAAATGGGGTTGAAATTATAGAGCCTACCTCTTTAGAATGGTTGCATTAAACAATTCCCGTGATATCCCCTCTTGAAATCCTCTCTTCCTGTCTTGTAGATAGTCTCTGTGTATCCTATAGATTGTATCTTGTAGACTGTATCCTGTAGGAATTCTTATGCATGCTTCGTAAGGAATTCCTGTGCATAACGATGGATCTTTGCTTTTGGTGGGTGACCTGAGTTATGAGAGCGACTTGAGTGAGGGAGTTTCGAGGACGTGAAATGCATGAATGCATGGGAACGATGTTTTATTTCCCTTTATGGTGTTTTGGGGTGAGGTGGTGTGCTGGCAGTAAAGGTACGTTTCCATTTTTGGACTATTGGTCCCCACTACCACCTCATCATTTCTCACTCCTCATAACCAGCTTCCACCTCATAGATTTATAGTTTAACCACTTTTTGTCCCACTCCTCCTCTTTCTTTGAGTTGATTGTAGCTACGTGTGAGAGGACACCCGGTTTTGCATGTGTTGACTGAACGAAGGTGGCCAAGTTAACTAGCGACCTTTTCACATATAAACCAAATATCTTGTAACCCTTACAAATTTTAACTAAATGATGTATATGAGTGAGCGAGCGGGATACTTACCTATGGTTTTGATACCATGTTACAGTTGTCGAAGATCAGAGGTGTTGCGTTGTTTATTTGTTGCATGCCATTCATCTTCCTCCTCTTGTTGTCTGCTAATGGTTTCTTGGCTTTTGTAGGTATCTATGGCTAAATATCTAATGTTGCTGCTATTGTGAACCTCCTGGATCATCCTAGTGAAGACCTGTTGCTACTGATTGAAATTTTGTGGGATAGGCTAATATAGGATTTCCTACAAGACATCTTGTAGCTACTTCTCCCTCAACATTCTTTAATCATGTTTGTTGGATGGGGATGTGAGGATGGTGTAATGAATGGAAAGGAGTAGGAGTGTGTGTAGAGAAAAGGACACTCAGATAATGCTCTTACTCCTCTCTGTTTTCTTTTTTTTTCTTTTCTTTTTTCTATGACTGGAAGAAACTGTTGAAATTGATCTTTTTTGTTTTGAATGGTGAGTGTAGGGATGATGATGGTGGACAAGGTGAGGTGTTAGATCATGCATAGGGTGAATTTTAGGGACCTAAAAAACCTGTCATGTGCCCTCGAATTGCTTCCCGTAGATTTTTCGGGCCACTGTAATTCCTATAGGATCATCTTGTAGGTTTTCAAGGAATGTTGTAGGAATACAGGGGATCCTATAGAAAACACGGTCTTCGAATAAATCGAAGCAATAGAGTGAACAAAATGATATAAATGATGGAGGGATACATGGTAAGGAGTGGAGGAGATGAATATGTGTGAGGCAGGGTTCCCTTTGGATCCTCTTTTTTCTCTTTGACTGTCTTTCTCGCCCACCTGCAAATAACAATTATATATATTTTTCTTTTTTTCTTTTTTTTTTTCTTTTTTTTTTTGAAAAACAACTAGGCTACCTCAGAGAGTTTTTCACCCTAGATGTTTTCCCTGGGCACCTCAAGGAAGGTTTTCACCCAAGGATCTTCATATTTTTTCTTTTTTCTCATCATTGGGCCTCCTCACGATGTTTTCAACCCAAAGATGGGACTTGGCGCCTCATGGAGGTTTTCACCTGAGTCCTTATTATTTTTCACTTTTTTCTTTTTCAGTGGCTTGATGAGGGAGGAGCTAGAACTTGCTCCACCATCATCACTGTTTTATTGATATTATCAATGAACTCTTGTTTTGATAAAGGTCTCTTGTACATTTCAACCAGTGCCCATTAACAAGCAAAGGAATGGCTTCTTCATCTATTGTTCTGATTTTCACTGAACCCTTATCATGGCATCTTTCCACAACATAAGGTCCAAGCCATCTTGTCCTTAACTTTCCCCTGAAGTCTTTATACCTAGAATCATATAACAATGCCCAATCACCCTCCTGAAATTGCTTCTCCTTAATATGTTTATCATGCCAGATCTTCCTTTAAAGTTGAACTATCTATGTATGTAGGATGGACTGCATTCTAAATTCAAACAAGCCATTCAATTGGAACAATCTCTCTTTCTATGCATTGTTGAGATCCAAATCTAGTTGGGATGCCATCCTTAATGTGTTATATTCAAACTCAATTGATAGCAAGTCCTTTTTCCCATAGACCAACTCATGGTGTGTGAATCCAGTGGTGGCCTTCCATGTGGTACTATAGGCCCAAGTGGCCTCAACTAGTCTTTCTACCCAATCCTTCCTGTTGCTGCTCACTACCTTGCTTAAGATGCCCTCCAGTGCCCTGTTAGTCACCTCCACTTGCCCATTAGCTTGTGGATGATAGGGAGTGGAGGTCCTATGCTTGATTTTGTGATGGCTGAGCAAGTCTTCAATCATGTTGGAGGTAAATTGGCTGCCTTGGTCTGTGACTATATCTCTAGGGTACCCAAATTTGTAGAATTCATTCTCCCTTAGGAACTCAGTCACCTTCTCTTCTGTTGATGCCTTAATTTCCTTGGTTTCAGCCTGCTTAGTCAAATAATTAGTGCACACAATAATGTATTGTTTTTTATTTGAAGGAGGGTTGATAGGCCCAATGAATTCCATGCCCCACTTATCAAATGGATCGAAAGTCACTTGAGGTTACAGGGGAATTTCATCTCTTGGAGTATGCCTTCCCATCCTCTGGCACCGATCACACTGGCTAATGTGCTTTTTCACATCCTGATGAAGAGTGAGTCAATAATAGCCTTCTTGTAACACTTTGAATGTTGTCCTCTTTGCTGCAACGTGACCTCCACAAGGCCCATAATGACAGGTCAGAAGGATGTCAAAAACTTCATCTTCCCTGACACACATTCTCAAGATTTGACCTGGGCCAAGTTTGAAAAGATTGCCCCCAATCCTAGTGAAGGGGGTGCTTTTCCTGACTATCTTTCTCTTTTCTTTGGAGGGAAAGTTTGGTGGGAACTGTGTTGATACCAAATAGGTTGCTATATCAGCAAACCATGGAGAGAGAACTGAAATAGAAAACAAGTGCGCATCTGGTAACTGGTCATCCACCAGTCCTTCTTCACCTGCAGGCACATTTACCCTAGATAAAAAGTCTGCAACAACATTTTCCTTACCAGGCTTATCAATAATGGTTAGATCAAACTGTTGTAATAAAAGCAACCATCTTATAATTCGAGCATTCACATCTGGTTTGTTCATTAAATATTTGACTGCAGTATGGTTAGTATGCATAAATGTTTGATTTCCTATAATGTAATTCCTGAATTTGTTTAATGAATGCACAACAGCGAGGAGTTCCTTTTCGGTCACTGTATAATTTAGCTTAGACTTTGACAAGTTCTTACTGATAAAATAGATTGAATAAGGCAGTTTATCCTCTACCCAACCCAAGGTTTCTCCTATGGCTTTGTGTGAGGCATCAACATGAATATGAAAGGGGGTGGCATAGTTTCGGCCTCAGAGAATTGGTGCAGTGGTTAACTTACCCTTTAGAATGTATAAGGCCTCTTGACAGCTTTTTGACAATATAAAATCAGAATCTTTGGCTAACAACCCAAATAAAGGAGAGGCCAACTTGCTGAAGTCCTTTATGAACCTTTGGTAGTATCCATGTAACCCTAAGAAACTCCTGACATATCTCTGTTTTTTAGGAGGTGGGACCCTTTCGATGATGGCCATTTTGTTTGGGTCCACCTACAGTCCTTGCTGAGATATTGAATGACTTAGCACGGTCCCTTCAATCATCAAAAGTTCATGTTTTTCAAGACTGAGAGGCAGGTTCATTTCAATGCATTTGTGCAGTACTTTTCCTAGGTTAGTGAAGGCTTCTTGAAAATCACAGCCATAAGGTGTAAAATCATCCATATAAATTTCCACCGCATCATGGACTAATTCGGCGAAAATACTCAAGACTGCTCTCTGGAAAGTGGCAGGAGCATTGCATAGACCAAAAGGAAGGAGACTATAGGCAAAAGTACCCCAAGGACAGGTGAATGTGGTCTTATCCTGGTCTTTTGGGCAGATTTGGATTTGGTTGTACCCACTGAATCCATCTGGGAAAGAAAAAAACTTTTTCATTGCCAGGTCGTCTAGCACTTGGTCAATGAAGGGTAGGGGAAAATGAGCCTTCTTTGTGGCTTTTTTCAACTCCCTGTAATCAACACAAATCCTCCACTTACCATTTTTCTTGGGAACTAAAACTAAATGGGAGACCCACTCATTGTCAGAGATAGGGTCAATGAATCCTTCATCTAGCAATTTTTGCAGTTCTTCTTTGACTATATCTTTAAGAGCTAGATTCATCATCCTTTGTGGTTGTCAAACCAGCTTGCAACCTTCTTTGATGTATATGTGGTGAGTACACACTGAGGGGTGTACTCCCTTCATTTCCTTGTAACTCCAAGCAAAGGCCTCTAGGTTTTCTTTTAACATGTTGCATAGCTTTTCCTCTTCAAGAGAAAAAAAGGATGGGTTAATTTTCAAGGTTTTCTCTAGGCCGAATTCTATGGTTTTTACATGAAGTGGGTTGGAATCAGCCAAGCATAAGTCAAATGGATGATTGTTCTAGGTTTCCCTTACTTCTTCTTCTAATGGTAATGACCCAGGAGTTAGACTTTGAAGTATGTGTTCAATCAAGTCATCCTCATCTTGTTGTCCTCCTCCCATGGTTGCTTCCAATGCATAAAGTTGAGCAAATTAAACCTCATCTTCTTCCTCCTCCTCCAACCATAAAGGTAAACCATGCTCTAGAGAAGGTTGAGCAGGAAGGTATAGGACTAACTTCTTGGACATATGCCCATTCTTGATGGTCATATTCCTAGCTCTACAGCTAATGTAAGCATCGATTGTGGCCAACCATGGCCTCCCAAGGATGAGAGGATAACCAGTAAGCTTAGCCGTAGGCTGGAGAAACGGAAAATCTACAGGGTACTCCTAGGAGTTAATGGAGACCATCACATCCTCCACAATTCCCTCAGGGGTGACTATGGAACAGTCTACATGTTGCAAAACTGTTGTGGTCTTCCTCAATGACCCTTGGAGGTTGATCTTGAGCATAGTGTCCTTGGTCATCACATTAATGGTAGCCCCAAGATTGATCAGAGTGTGTGGGACAATGGTGCCATTGATGTGCACATCTACTATAGGGCTTCCAGGGTCCAAATATTTTGGACATATTACCTGCCCCAGCATTAAGTCAGACAGCTGCCCAATGACATTAATGGTAGGGGCATCCCTTTTTCTTCTTCTTGGATGCTTGAATCATTTCTCCTTAATCAACTTATTGTAAATGGGAAAATCTTTTATTGCCTGGAGAAGGGGTATCTTTACACATAGATTTTTCAATTCTCCTATAAGTTCAGTTTCTTCTGGGGTAGGCTGGAGTGGTTGGACTAATCTCTCAGGAAAGGGTGGATTTACTTTAAGGTTACTTTCCTCTCTTTATTCCTAAACCTCCCTACGCGGAGGGGGAGGTTGGTTATCTGGGAGAATTCTCCTAGATCTTAGGTTAATCTCCTAGATTTCCACAGCATAAGCTAGATATGATGTCTCTCCAATGTATACTTGTTCAACCTGCCTATTGTTCGGGTTCGGATTTGGTTAGACAGTCATCTAGGTTTGCTTGGGTGGAGTAGAGTGTAGGAGTTTTGGTTGGGCGGGTGGTGGATGAAATAGAGTTGGTGCATTGTTGTATTGGGGCATCCATCCCTAGAGTGGTGTATTCCACTGAGGTTGTGGTGGAGCGTAAGGTTGAAATGACTGGCTGGCTGGCGGGGAATGATACTAAGATGCATAGTACCAAGGAGGGGGTGTAAACCAGGAAGGATGAGTAGGGGGTCCCCAACAAGGTATATTTGTGGTTTGGTTGGGTTGTAATATGCACGGGATGACCCTTGCATGCCCTGTTGGTATGGTCTAGGCCCCGTAGATCTCCTTTGGTTAATTAGCAAAGCTGCTTAGTGACCCCTTCCGCTCCTTGATATACAACTTTGAGTCCAGGTAAATAAGGGCACTTGTATGTGCAGTGGTTTTCTTCACAGACTGAGCAAATTTGAATATAGTTCAATGGAAATGCATTCCTAAGATGCCTCCTAGTGCATCTAGGACAAAATATGGCCAAGGCTCCCTCTGCTTCCTCTTTCTTCCTTTTTATGTTCATGGTGTCCATTTGCAAGGCACGAGGTTTGTAGCATCTCACTTTTGAAATCTTCCAGCATATTTACAATTTCACCCTTGATGGATGAGTTGGAAGATGATGTACTGGCCATAGATTGACTACCCCTACCCTTTTTCCTGGCTGCCCTAGAATGGTTTCTAACAGTCTTGATATCCTCATAGGGTAATTGGTAGATATCTCCTCCTGATAACAAGTGTGAGGTATCTAGAAGGTCTTCTCTTACTCCCTTGAGCAGGACCAGCTTCAGTGTCTGAGGGTCAAGTGTGCACTTGGCCCTTTTGTAACTGAGCTAGAATCTTTCTTCGTAGTCTTCTAAGGATTCATCCTGGCCTATGGTCATCCTAAAAATTTCTTCTTAAGTATCCTTTGACCTACAGTAGTCTTGGTTTTTGTTGTTAAAAGCCTATTGCATCTGAGCCTAAGTTGTGATGCTATCTCCAAGTAAGCCCATGAACCAGCGCAATGTTGCATCCTTGAGGGTAGATGGAAATAGTTTTAACTTTTTGTCATCATCTATATAGTCATAGGTTCGACATATAACAACAAACTCAAATTGGAAAGTGTCGGGGTCCTCTGTGGTCAAGCCATGGAAATGAGCTAGGGCAGAGGGACTTATATTCTTCATCTTTGTTAGCTTCACTCTCATATGTTAAAACAATTCTAAGTCCAAATGATTAAGTTAATTAAAATCATGAAAGTTAGGATTTAATCCTACCTTTCTAGATTGAGTTTGTTCCTCATGGGTAGGAGTCATTTTAGGCCTAGTTGGTTGAGAGATTCTCTCCAACTTGTTAGGCTCCTAGATTAGTGTGTTGTTGAGATATTTTCTCAACCATAGTGTCCAAGATAGACGTACTATCTTGAGACAAACTTCCTCATGTATTTATTTGTACTATTATCATTCTTTGTACATTACATTGAGAGTATGAGAAATATAATGTAGTGAGGCTCTCAAGCCTTTTCCACCACATATGATTTGTGTATATATCTATTGTTTATTTTATTAATGTTTTATTAGTTGATTGAATTCCCTTCATGTGGTATCGTAGTTAATGGAGATCTTATATTTAGAGCTGGAACATTGTGGAACAGTTGTGTAAGGACTACGTGTGGATGATGAGTTTGTGTTGCTTGTGGAAGAGAATGTGGATTGTGTGAAGCCATTGAATAGAGAATATAAACCCTCATTGCAAAGCAAAGAAATCATTGCAACAACTGTGAGGACATAAAATAGTGTGCAAAGACTTTGTTGGCACTGGAGAAAAGCTGCTAACTGGATAAGATCAAAGGCAATAGAATGTTGGTTTTTGGTAAGCGCCTAGTCTGTGGAGAAATCGCCACTCGAGCTTATGTATAGTCAACAACATCCAATGCCAAGCAAGAGCAGTGAGTGTCACTATGGTTAGTTATAGAACTGCCACGAGATATAACAAAGAATTTAGTGTTATTCAAGGAGGATCTTAAGCTTAGCAATAACACACAACTAGAACTTCCATGCAAATTTTGACTCAAATAGTGCAGTTAACCTCATATCTACACCTGCATCCTTTCAGACTTGTGTTGTCCTTTTTACCAATGTAGAGACAGTTAACATGTCAGTCAGTTGGTCTATAAAGTTTTAATCAGATGTGGCAGTATTTTCATTGTGCTGTAAAATCATATTTGTAAACTCAGGTGTATCTTTTTATTATCTTGTTTCCTGCATTCATTACAATTGCTCAATCTTTCTTCCACCATAAACATTTGACCCTCTGTTTGAGATTGTCGTCTCCCTGAATCATGGAAATCCTCAAATGACAATTTTTGAGAATCAAATGCATGTGTCGTGGCCTCAGTTCCCATTCCCTCTTACAGTGAGTGTCCACAGAGAGAACTTTGAATACCAAAGTCAGGTTTCACACTTGCAATCATAGCTTCTGTTGCATTCCCATTTTTCAAGGTATCGGAAGAATTTTCTGATGCGGTCAAACCATGGACTATATCTTGTCAGGAGCACTAGATTTCACGTGTTGAGAATTTGGGAAAGGTATATCATGATTCATCCTTTGTTGTAAACAGGCACAATCAAAGCCCAGGGAACGACAGAATACATGATTAGCACCTAGACTTTCTATATCTAAGAAATGGCTTACCGTGTTAGGTAATGAGCACGATGTTTGTGCAATATCACTTTTTCCTTTCATATGCAATCCAAGAAGGTTTTCTGTGTTAGGTAACAAGCACGATGTTTCTACAATATCTCTTTTGTTTTTCATATGCAATCCAGGAATACACGTAGGGCTTGTTCATGTGTGAACCTGTTCGAGTTAGCTATTGGCTTGTTGAAGTTGAGTGTTGTCATGGAGCATAATATGTGCATTTCGCTCGCTGGTGCAACTGCACCGCGGAGCTTGTAGTGAAATGCATTGCTCCATAATTTATTTTATGCATTCCACCATAATATTTTGATGTGATATTCTTCAATTTGGTATCACAAGAAAGTGTAAAATTTTTGAAAAAAACTTCGAGAAAGTGTGAACCTATAATCGTGAGTCCACTAGTGTAGCATGGAAAGTGAGTTAAGTCATGGGGAAAAATGTAGAGATCCATATCTTTGTAGAGCCAATGTGTAACACAACTTTGCTAGTCACAGATTGGGAGGAGGAGCTGGTCACTTAGTAATGCATCCCCTTCGTACTAAATAGAGAACATATTGAAACTACATTTATATTCATGAATTGTCTAGAACCTGCGTGAAATTTTTGATCCAAGGAGCCAACTCGTACAAGAGTTCCAGCATGAGCATGTTAAAAAAAAAAAGCCAAAACCGTGGAGGAGACAACTTGTACAAGGGTTCTAGCATGAGCCTGTTTGACAGATGCACGTAAAGTATTGGCTATCCGTTGAAAAGTCTCTCCAACAAAATCACTTTATAAGGTGTGCGTTATTTTTTTTTAAGAAGGGAACGTGCACAAAATTTTGAATTTTTAATTCATTTCACTTTTATAAAGTGAAATCATAAACATTATTTCACTTTTTTAAGTTACATCATAAAGTTTTTTTATATAAAGTGATATAAGTGTTTGGAGGAATAAGGAAAATGAGGTACTTACAAATTGTATTAATCGTTTTGAAAGGGATGTATGTAAAAAATTTCATTTCTTTAATGGAGAGAAAAGATGTATAAATCTTTGGAGAGATAAGGTTGTGACTTGTGGTTTGAAAATTTCCATTTAATTTTGAAGACAAATTGCTTCAAGAATTTGTCAGCTTGGAATTCCCATTGTTTGAGAAATTTCATTCACGATTTTTTGAAGGTGAAGGTTGATGTACTTCAATATTTAATAAAGACATATTTTTTTGCGGTGTTGATGTGTCCTAGATCCACTTGAAATTAAATAAGGGAATCTTAGGTACACCATGTGTAGTGATTGATTGTGCATATTTTGTGTCTAGTTTTGACACTACAATCTAACACACACAAGGAGTCTAAAGCAACTGAATGAAACAATCATGTTAATCAAAGCACATGTCATTAAGAAGTTGCAACGAACATTCAATCTAGCACAAACAATCACATGCATTTGCACAACTACAACACATAATCAAAGTTGGCAACATCAGCATTTTGCAAACAAACTCACTCAAGGAAAATCAAGTTAATGCATCTACAAACTCATGCATTTCAAAAGACTACATCAACAACAACAATTGGTCATTGTGTAACTTGAAAAATCATAATTTGTAAGTTAACTTGTGAGGGTGCATTCTTGGTCGAAACTGACACCTAAATTGTGAATTTATAGGAGGTAAAGTGAGTCAATTCTCCTCAACTGAGTCAATTAAGTGAGTCGATTCTCCTAAAATAAGTCAATTAAGTGAGTCAATTCTCTTCAAGTGAGTCAATATCGTTTGAACTTGTCATTGTAAACATTGGGTGCATTTTCGATGGTATCCGACACCCTCATCCTTGTACAAAATTCAAGCGAGCATAAGTTCAACCATTCCATTGATAAACTAAATAAGGCACACACTTCAAGAATTCAAGCGAGCGAGATCTTCAAGCCCCGCAAGTGTTACAAGCAAGCATCAAGAAAAATCAAGCAAGCCAGTACAAGCTAGTGTGTATAAACTCATAATGGGTAAAGAAGGTAAGCGTCTTCAAAGTGCAGAACTGGATATTAAAGATCTGAAATATTGCAATCATGAGTTACAAAACACAGTTGAAATACTACAATGGAAGTTGAAGCAAAATCAAACCTTGATCCTTGGAAGTGGTCATCTACAGTCAAACAATTGTCTATGTGTTACCGAAGGATTCGGTCTCGCATGAAGACCAATTCTATAGTAAAATGAAGATGGTGAAACTATCCTACACCTAAAGGGGGGGAGTTCAGAAATCAAGTGCAAATGATTGTCTCTCCTTTCAGCTGAAAAAGGGGGGAAATGATAATGGAATTAAAGGTGGTTGTCAAACTAAAATTATCGACAATATCATCAAAAGAAACCAGTGGGCATATTCAAATTAGCCAGTGGGAATCATCAACAAATCGGCGAGTGAGCATCGTCAAATTAGCTAGTGGGCGTTCATCAACATCAAAACATCCAATGGGTAGTTTCAACATCAACAAATTCGCCAGTGGGCATCATCAATATTTTTTTAGTGGACAAAGGATGTTGATTGAAAGCAAAGGACAGATGGATCCTTTTGCAAATTAGCATGTGATGGAGTTGTCAAGAAAAATTTCAGAGATGATGTTATGAAACCAGCTTACAAAAAGATAGAAAATATAGATTAACGCCTTAGAATTCAGGATCTTCGAGGGGGCAACCTCCTTTACATTACATAAATGAACAATTCTTGGATGATTCAAATGACAAAACCTCCTTTCTAAATATAGGAGTCTAAGGAGTCACAATATAACCAAGCCAACCTAACAATAATAATATAAAGGCACAAAAATAACAATAGAGGGATTCTATGGGGCACAGTAATAACAATATGGGGACAATAGGGACACAACAATATTAATAAGGGATACAACTACAGTAGTAATGGGTTAATCACTAGTATTATAGGGACTTAACATGCCCCTCTCCTTCAAAAAGTGTTGTCATCAATGCTTGAGTAGTTCTGGATGCTTCTGTATAAAATTCTCATCCTCCCATGTGGAATCTTCAGCGGATAAGTTCTTCCACTTCATGAGATACTCTGAAATTGATCGATTTCGTAGCTTTCGAGTTCTTGTTTCTGTGACTGCTTCCAATTCCAATATAATTTATCCTTCCTCGTCAAGTTCTGGCAATATTGTTTGAACTGGGAGATTTTCGCCTATAACCTTCTTTAAACATGAAACATGGAAAACTGGGTGCACTCGAGAAGGTGCAAGAAGCTCCAATTTGTATGCCATAGTACCAATCTTTTGTAACACCTTGTATGCACCATAATACTTTGGTGATAATTTATTGTCCTTCTTAGCTTGCTTGAAGGACATTTGTTTATATGGTTGTAGCCATAGGAATACCAAATCACCTTCATCAAAACTTCTTTCACTGCAATGTTGATTTGCCTGTTGTTTCATTCTATTCTATGCCAACACGAGGTTATCCTTTAAGAGTTGGAGGACTTGTTGTTGATACTCGATGTGATGTTCCACCACTTGAACCTTAGAATTTTCTCTTAGATATGATGTGATGGATGGTGGCTGATATCCATAAAGTGCCATAAATGGGGTCATTTTTGTTGCTGCATGGAAGGAAGTGTTATACCACCATTCAGCTAGAGCCAACCATTTGACCCATTGTGTCTGTTTATCAGATACAAAGAAATGAAGATATACTTCCAAACATTTGTTTACTATCTTAGTTTGCCCATCAAATTGAGGATGATAAGATGAGCTATGAGTTAACTGAGTACCAAGACAAGAAAATATTTTTTTCTAAAAATTTCCAGTGAAAATGGGATCTCTATCACTTACAATAATCTTTGGGTTTCCATCTAGCTTTTGAATTGTTTCCATAAATGTAGTAGAAACTGTACTGGCTTTAAATGGATGTGATAATGCACAAAAGTGTGCATACTTGGTAAGTCTATCAACTACCACCATGATGACACT
>APFE030021738.1:21632-49576 GCA_000404065.3 Pinus taeda
ATAGGGGCAACAACACTTCCATCTTTATAGTTGTGAGTGGTAGGCTTCCTGGTTGCCATAATTTTGCTTTCCATTTTTCTTGCTAACCCGAATGCCTTCTCCATTGAATCAGGTTCCCAAAGGTGAACCTCATGTTGGATATTATCCTTTAAAGTCCCTATGAACACATCAATCCTATGCTCTTCTGGAATATCTTTTACCCTTATGTTCAATTTTTTGAAGTCCTTAATGTGATCCATCATTGAACCCTTTTGTTTGAGACTTATCAGTTAGCTAAAAAAGTGTTTCTTTTTGTATCCTCATAATGTGTTGTTAATTCTTTCGTAAAAATTGCCCAAGTGACAATTTGTTTACGAGAACAAAGCCATTGATACCATACAAACTGATTTGGTTCCAAATATAAAATGGCAATACGTACCTTTTGTGTGTTTTGCACATTATTGAGATTGAAAAATTGCTCCATCTGTAGTATCCATGTTGCGGGATCCTTGCCATCAAACTTCCTCATATCGATTTTTGGAATATGGAAATTCTTAGATCCAACGTTAGAGTCTATGAAATCATGATTAACATTTATTTTTTTCTCTTCACGAGTTTCCTTTACTTCCCTTTCACCATTAGTAAGTATTTCTTGTAGAAAATTTGTCAAATCTATCTTCAAATCTTCCATGCCTGTCTTCAAATCGTCCATCTTAGATTCCACGTCATTCATCTTAGAGTCTACATCTTTCTTTAAACCATCCATCTTAGATTCTGTTACTTTTTGTGCGAGTGACATTTGTTGCACTTGGTCTCGTAATTTTGATATATCATGTTGCATTTCTTCCTCTTCTTCATAAGTCATGCTAGAGCTTTCAAGTTGCTTACTAGGTGTTTGCATTTTCTTTCCTCAGGGATCAGTGACCAATAATAATGCTATACTATGCCCTTTTAATTCCTTCAAAATAATTTTTCAAACAAAGCTTAAGCAAAAATTTAAAAAAATCTACACACCTTTTTTCACTTTGTAGGAGCTCGATATTGCCTCTAATTTATCTCTATAATTTCAGATCTTCCGGTTCTAAAAGTGCGACTTGTAGTAACCCTCTGCGTCCTCTTTCCATTGCCACCAGTCTGATCAAATTTAGATTCTCCAAGAAAGAGTTATGCACAATCTCCCAATATGACCTAATTATATACCTTTTCAAAAGAGGGAACTTGTATGAAGTGTCACGTGTCACTATTTCGACCTTAGGATCTAAAAGATGTACACAGGAAACTACAGTCCATCTTATTTCTGTAACTTATGAAATTTAAGTCTGGTGCTCAAAACAAAAGTTATTACTATTTTCCCTAGGTCACCTGTTTGGAATGTAATTCAGTAATCTTCAAAAAGACCGACTTCCTCAGATCTTATCTCCGCAAATATTCCGCGAAACGATCTGAAATTCAGACCCGAGGTTCAACACGATTTCTTATCAAATGGGTTTTTTTGTAGAATCTGAAACATCGCAGAAACAAAGTTATAGCGAAAATTCCACATTGACCTGTTTGGAGTAGTGAAACCCTAGAATTCAAAGCTCTGATACCAAATTTTATGAAACCAGCTCACAAAAAGATAGAAAAGATAGATTAACACCTTAGAATTTAGCCTCTTCGAGGGGGCAACCTCCTTTACATTACATAAATGAAACAATTCTTGGATGATTCAAATGACAAAACCTCCTTTCTATATATAGGAGTCTAAGGAGTCACAATATAACCAAGTCGACCTAACAATAATAATATAAAGGCACAAAAATAATAATAGAGGGATTCTATGGGGCACAGTAATAACAATATGGGGATAATAGGGGTAGAAAAATATTAATAAGGGAAACAAATACAATAGTAATGGGGTAATCACTAGTATTATAGGGACTTAACAGATGACTCCGAATTTCAGCTAACTCATGTTCTCTTCTGATTGGAGTTTTTTCGGCATCCAGCTTTAGCAGTTTTTTAGGCAGTGTTTTTTGAGGATCAACACTTTCAGCATGAGGATTTGGAGATGGTACCAGGTTCTTATTTCAAACTTATCATTGCGGGGGGGTAATGTTAGCCTCACTCTCATATGTTAAAACAATTCTAATTCCAAATAATTAAATTAATTAAAATCATGAAAGTTAGGATTTAATCCTACCTTTCTAGATTGAGTTTGTTCCTCATGGGTAGGAGTCAGTTTAGGCCTAGTTGGTTGGGAGATTCTCCCCAACTAGTTAGGCTCCTAGATTAGTGTGTTGTGAGATATTTTCTCAACCATAGTGTCCAAAATAGATGTACTATCTTGAGACAAACTTCATCATGTATTTATTTGTACTATTATCATTCTTTGTACATTACATTGAGAGTGTGAGGAATATAATACAGTGAGGCTCTCATGCCTTTTCTGCCATCTCTGATTTGTGTATATATCTGTTGTTTATTTTATTAATGTTTTATTATTTGATTGAATTCCCTTCAATCTTAGTATCCTCGTTGGTTTCCCTAGTGGGGAAGGCACCCTCAACAATCTCTCTCTTCCCTCTGTCATTTCGGTTTTCAGCCATTTATTCAGTAGGAATGGGTTCCTCTTCTTCTTCTTCCCCTGTAGGTTCTTCAAATATGTCAGGTTTCTCACCTAAAGGTTCCTTCAGTTCACAACCACCGAAGAAGAGAGAAGGTTGGTTGTTGGATGCAGTGGGGGTATTTGGAAAAAATTTCCCTAAGTTGTCCCTATTCCTACGAGGCATGAAAGGAAATGTTTTTGGATTAGTTTTGTAATTTTTTAAGCTCGAAAGTACTTTGCAGAAATGAAATTGTTGGTTGAATGAAAATCACTGACAGAATGAAAAAGATACTTGTTGAATTGAAATCCTACTTGCAGAATGGAAAGGAAAGCAGGTAATGAAAAATGAAAGAAAGGAAGCTACTAGATTATTTTTGCAAAAATAAACTAATGGCAGAAAATTGAAGACAAGAAATAGAAGAAAACAAAGCAGTAATCGCATTCTACTCAGACACCTCCCCGACAATGACACCAAAAAGTGATGAGTGCCAGTATTGCAGCAAGGATGCTGCAACTCCTGGGCTACCAGCTTTACTTATCAAGCCGAGGTTCATACAAACTTGTAGGTGACAGTGCTATATGCACAAGTAAAAGTGAAGGTCCTGCCTATTGTCACTATTCGTCTGGCAAGAGACCCCAGGGGTTCCAAGCCAGACTTCTATAGAGTCAGAAGAAGCTTGATTCTTTGATGGAAAAGGAGAAAATCTACTCTAAGAGAGCTACTCTACTACAGTAATGAAGAAAACAATATGTAATGTTAAATCAAATCATATCCTAATTAACTAATTAAACAGTTATGCTAAGCAGAATTGCTAAATCAACACTAAACAAATGCTACTATCTAAGCTGTAGAAGTAAATAGAATCAAACTATACTAATGTGTAAGTAAAAAAAAACTAAGCTAATTCTGTTTTCACTTTTTTTGGTTTTTTAGGCAAAATCAAGTAGGCAATTTAATTGTTCTTGTGGATGTGACAGGTGGATGGAAGGTGATTGAGGATGGCTAGAAAGTTCATGGAGTATTTGGACTATGTGGAAGGGTCCTAGGAGGCTTTTGTGACTTCCTAGAGGTTCCCCATCAATTCAACCTCAACACAGGCCATTTCAAGAAAACCTATAGGATGTACTAGAAATTACAGGAGACCTACATGATACAACCAAGAGCTAATTGCGATGTGTTGGAGGTGTTGGGGAGCTTGGAAAAGGTGTGTGATGAGTGGAATGGGGTGTTAGAAGGTCTAGGAGCACTCATGAGTCAATATCTAGGATACGAGATGGCTAGATTCACTCAATATATCTAGGGGAATTTCAATGGAAAATGATAAAAAAACTAGTGAGGGTGATGGTGGAACAAGAGATGGCTAAGGTGGATGAAGTGGAAGGTGGTTGCTGGTGAGGAATTCTGGGTCTCCTCCTAAAGTGGTTTCTGGTGATGAAGTCTGGGTCTCCTCCGGAAGTACCTATTTCACTTAAAGCATGTGTTTTCCCCAAGAATTATGTAACAAGATACACTTCCATAAACTAGAAAAGCATGAATCAATTGCCTATATTATGCATGAAGAAGATTGTTAAAGGGAACGAAAGAATGAGTGAGATATTATTGTAAAAATGGAGATGGAAAAAGATGACAATGAAATCTTCCTTGCAACATGAACCAAATATTGAATCAAAGACAGCAAACTCCAAAGCTTATGCAAGAACTAGAAATCTATGTTGTTGGGGTTGTTGAAGGGTCTCTTCCTCTAGTCATGGTCCCAGAGGGAGGAAGTGAGGCCGAGACACCTGCTGACAACCTTATGGAGATCCTTTTTCTCCTTGATAACCTACTAATTGAAATAAGGCACAAATGGAATCAAACTATCCTACAACTAATCTAATCTATACTGTTGTAATGGAAATGAAACTACTAAGCAAATGAACAATTAAACTATGAACCTATGCTAGAATACATGTACAATAAAGAGGGGCCTTGGATGCTAGGGTTGGGCGCTAACCCAAGAGCTTCAGCCCTCTAAGTTAACTCAATGATGGCTAAAAAAAAAACTCATTCTTATTATCAAAACAATGGATTACATCAAAAATTGTCATAAAAAATTGTCACAAGTGTTGCAGCTCGAAAATAGAGTAGAGTTTTACAATCAAAAATCTAAATCCTACTGAGGTCCTAGGCCTCTCTACTTATACATCTGAAGTCTCCAACGAAATCCTTAAAATTAGGGAGGCTCGGCTCCCAAACTCAAGATAAACTGGTTCTTTTTCTTTCACTTTCTCGGTTGCCTTCTAGTCCTCATGATTTGGCTGTTTTCACTCCGCGTTGATGGAAGAATATTCAAATGGAGAGGTAGTAAATGAGGAGGATTTACCTCCTATAATTCCTCTCCCTTGTCCCATTCGAGTTTTGACCAAGGTTTTTGCCAAATTCCTTACTTTAATCCTTTAATCCAGCATTAAATGCACATTAGAATACAAAGCAAAATATCCAAGTCTAACCCATCTCATAAACAAAATATAATCAAAAGTATGCAACAAGTTGTGAGAATAGTTGGTTTGACTAAGCTAGGAGGTGAATTAAGGCCCATATAATTACCCAATGATGAGGCTCATCACCATCCCTACGCTCTAGTCAAAGGGTCGCGTTTCGGCATAAACCCTATAGGTAGGAGTTCTATGCATCATCAATTCATAGCTCATGCAAGTACACTCATCATGCCCTACAGACCTACAAAAGTTGCAGAACCGCTGTTGCAGTGTCTGTACAAATTTCTACTGCAAGTGATAGTTATCCATGGCATGCTTCCAACTACCTAGCAGATAGCACACCATAATGTAGGCCCCGCACTAGGTCTTGCTTGAGCTTCTAGCCTTAAAGGCATTAGTCCTCCTCCTGCAATATTGTTTTCAAAGACCAGGAAATGGTCTTTGTCATGGCCCTGACTCTTGTATTTCAAGCACCATACATCCTCGCGCACCTTTGATTGAACCGTCCTATCCTGCTTTAGACTTTGCATCTCAAGGCACAGATTCTTCAGCTACGCATGGATCTGTTGAACTCCTAGATTAGGATCTTGCATGAGAGTTTCGTATAGTCTCATGGAAATCTCCAAGGCCTCGGCCTAAGTTGTTATCTTCTGCTGCAACAGTGCACTTCCTAAATGTGGTAGTAGCGAAGTCACAAACCACTCACAATGTTGTCATCTGTCAAATTCATGTTGGCTTTGCAGATTGTACATTTTAGCCTCTGATCTAGTTCCAAGGCATTTCACTTGGTTGCATCATGATCTCTTTGAATCCCACAATCGACTATGCCTTAGATTTAGGCCTACTAAATTCCCTATTTAGTGCTACCTAGATGTCTGCTACTCCAGCATTTGGGTTATAATTAGAATACCTAATATACCAGGTTAGCGCGCAATCTTGCAAAGCACTAACCAGTATCACCTTCTTTATATGATCATATGTAACAACTTGAGCTTCCCATACAACCCTCATAATGAACCAGAATTGGTCTAGGCTCTCATTTCCCGAGCCTTTGAACAAAGGAAACTTCACTGTATTTGTCATACTGAACTGCGATGGAGGTGGAGGTGGTACAGGTGAATTTGGAGGTGAGGGTGGTGAAGTTGGAGGTGGTGTGGGAAGAGGTGGTATTCGTAGTAATCCTTGCCTTATTACCTGAATAGCACTTCGTGAAGAAACCTTCGTTATCCCTTCTTCGTCACCTCGTGGAGGTGAAATTAGGGGACTATACTCCGAACCCTTTTTTCCTTCGTTCCTATAAGTTTTTCCACTTCGCATAGTCCCGAACATCAAGGTAGATGCATAACCTATTTTTCGCACAATAACATTTTAATCCAGGTATTCAAATATTTTACGTACTTACCTCACGGTCCTTTGAAAAAGTGTCGCTTCGCCTCGCTATAGCTGATTGAGGTGTGACCGTGAATTCAATCACAAATCCTCCTATGACGTGATCGAGCTAATGATCGACAGCATGGACAATCTTATCCTCTGATTCTTCCAACCTTTGCACTAACTCCGGGGTCCACACAATAGGACTGTCAAGTTTCCACCTTCCTTGGCTATCTACTAGCTTCGCAATCCACTTGTATAGCTTGATAGGGAAGGAGCAGAAAAATATCTCATGGATCTCTGTATATAGGTATCTGTCCAACCACTGTTCTTTTGTCAATTGCAGGTTTCTATTCTCTTGTGTCGTGAATTCGTGGATCATTCTATCCAACCAGTCTCCAATCTCCTTCTTAGTTGGATTCCAGTTATACGAAATTACACATCTCTTATGCAAATTCCAGTTCAGGCAACAAAACCATTTGTTGGCTTGAGGGGGCCTGACCCAGGTTCAGCATTAATTAGCCAAACAAATCCATATACTACTGGCCATTTCAGCATCAGCCCACAGAGCGTGGACCGAAGTATCACCCGAAGCAGTATGGGGGGATGCTGGAATCAAGGTTTTGCACCCTAATATGGTTGTGATGTCGTTTGATTTCTTCTATCCCTGCCTGTGTGCAGGTGGTCTCACTCTAGGGCTTCTAAGACAAACTCTCTATTCTGGCCTTCAATACCTTCACAAAAGTATATGATCGACCTTCGCACAACCCTAGCCTATGCCTTAGGTACCTTCGCGTTGTTATGGCAGCATGTCGTGTAGGTTCCTCAATTATCCTAAGTGATTTTCTTATCTTGTCAAATACTTGAGGTTATTACCACGTAAGCAGATATTTGTAATTGCGTTCAATTATTCAGTGTAATTGCATTCATTCACGCATCATATAAGCATAATAAAGGAAATTCATACACAAATATCCAAACTCATCGACAAAACAAATACACAGAAATTGCAGAATAACTCCTTTTATTAATATCTCCAAGTGTTACAGACTTTGTTCACCCAACGCAGACAACTGTAGGGGTTCGCGCACTTAGTTGTGGACTTCTACCCTAGGCCTCTACGCACTTAGCTGCAAAGCCTCTATCTACACTACAACCCAAGACTTAGACTTCTTTCTTCACGATTATGACTCTATTTCATGTTTCATGCCTCTAACTACTTAGAGCTTAACTCTTTTTATACAATCCCATGGTCCGCGGACCATGGATAGGTCTCTTACAACCAACTTTACTTTACAAAACTAAGGGTAAACTACCCTTTTTGACACATAACACCTTCGCGCTTCACGATCACAAAATGTGAAGTCTTTACGATTATCTTATACAAATTGACTTAACTTGGGCTTTTAGCCCCAAAACTTCCCTTGGGGGATCCCGCTCCCTAGAAGTACATGTTTCTAAATAAGCAGAGCCAGGGAAGTATGGAAACATAGGTTTCATTAGAATAATGGACGGGATACCAATACGAGGGTTGAAACTTTAGTACTCTGGGCCTTTTTATGGAAATCTAGGTCGATGTGCATTAACATTTTATATTTATAAGAGAACTCATAAGTTCTTATTAATGGCCTATTGTCAAACCATGACCTCTTCTCCCACATCTTTCTACTTGGATCGCCCAAATTAACATTCTCAGAGGCATTTTTAGTGCGATCACTCTTCGACACATATTTCTCCAGAAGAATCAGGTTGCTGACTCTTTATCTAAGCAAGAGATCACTGATAATTATGGTATCATATATTATACTAATTTGGAGGATGAGACAATATCAGCTAAAGGCTCATTTCCCCTCCGATAGTTATTGTTTTTCACTTTACAAATTTTGAACTATGCTAGTATATATGGTTATGTTTCCTCATTTTGATTCCAGGCTATTTGGATGGAAAGTCACTATTTAATTTGTGTCAAGTCTACAATGTTGTTAACTCTCTTTTGACCATGGAAAGATATGTATTAACAATTTTTGTCTGATCTATTGGTAGATCTATGAAATCTTGTTGTTCTTATAATACATTGAATATATACACTAGTACATAGTATAAACTAGAGTTTTTTTTGTTTGAAAAAAAAAGGTAAAAGTCAAATTTATTTATTTTTAATAAAAATTAATCATGAAACAAATTATAATATTTGTTTATTTAAAATATATTTTTATCGTAAAAATTGTTTGGAATGATTGGATTGTGCAAATTATATTTTTCATGATGCCTATCCCACTTTAACAAAATTTCTACAAAATTTTAACAAATGCATACCCAATTTCTAACAAATATCTGTAGAAAACATATATATATATATATATATAATATATATATATATAATATATATATATATAATATATATATATATATATATATATATAAATATATTTTTATTGGTTTCCCTACAATATAAAGTGACCATTACAGTGAATGAAATCTAATTTGATTGGAACAGCTAGAGATTTTTCAAAATATATTCTTAACAACAACTCTTGTACAACTTGAGCTTTTTCCAAATATATTATTAACAACAACTCTTGTTGCGCTATTGAACATAGAATATTGGGACTAAAACAAAATGCAAAGCCCAAGATTTCATCAAACACAACTAAAGAAATATCGTATCAAACCATGAGAATTTGTACAGACAACATTTCCCTATAATAAGACCAATCGACTTTAACCTTTCCCAGAGTATGTTGTCTGTCATTTTATCCATAGCCCACCTCGTAGTGCAGAGGTAAATTGAGAAATTTTTCATCTGATCAAATTGATTTTTAAAAATTCTTCATCTGCAAGATTCTGTTGGATATGGTAATGGAATTATTTGAGAGCGTGTGCCTTATTGAATACCCATCAAGAAACCAATCAATATGGGAAAATTAAAAATAAACGTCACAGTTATGGTGAATTTTATTCATGAGAGACAGTGTCATATTGTTTATTAACAAACAATGGGTATTGTAAATGGGAAATTGCTGCGAATGAGAACTGTGTACATAGAGCGCAATTTCAATAACTGAGCTCAAATAGATGAACCTTGGTGATCTACAAGACTCCCAAGAATTCTCATGTGACTAGCCTAGTAGAGATACATTTCTTGTGGAAAAAGATCAAATGTTGCGTACCAAATTTTTTTTCAAAAATATAAGCAGGCACAAGCATGATAAACTACAGATTGACATAACCAAACGAAGCTATATATATTATATATATATATATATATATATATATATATATATATATATATATAATAATATAATATATATATATATATATATATATATATATACTAAAGTAGAACATAAAATTAAAATAAGGAACATATGTAATAATTCAAAATCATATGTGAAAAAATGTAGGATTATCTTTCACTTCAAGGATCCAAGAGTAAAAATTTTATTCATTCAAACCATACAGTGCACTTAAACTATGAAGGTGAAATTATATTTATCGGTTATTAATTATGCATTTTCATTATGTAGGTGAAGTTGCAAACTTGTATTGGGTTTCAATTT
Source organism: Pinus taeda (assembly GCA_000404065.3). Taxonomy (NCBI): domain Eukaryota; kingdom Viridiplantae; phylum Streptophyta; class Pinopsida; order Pinales; family Pinaceae; genus Pinus; species Pinus taeda. Next base: position 31,608 of record APFE030021738.1, read on the forward strand.
GATTAATGAGCAGCTTCGTTCCAATGCAAAAGAAAATCAAGAAACCACATAAAAACAAAAACAAAGAGACCACATATAAACAAAAATAAAGAAAGTATTATATGCAAAGGTCTGGGTACCTTTCTATATTTATGTTTTGAATATACATTTTATCCAAATACAATAAAGTCGACAATACATTTCAATCTTGATGAATTATTTTTACTTTATAAGGTCATTGAATTATATATGTTTGTATTTGTTTTTATCTATATATGTACTTCGTTGCTACTCACCAACATTAACAATATAAAGTTCTTGATTATCTTGAATTAATTTTGCATGCAAAGCTTCTCCCATAGCTTCTGTTAAAACAATGGTACCAACAAAACCAAAGTGATGTGTTGTTTCTTGAAGCAAGGCTTCAATTGTTTGAGGAACCCACATGATAAGGCCATTTCTTCTCTTCTCTCTCAGAGTCCATGGGGGGAAAGGAAACATTGTTCATATTTTGGCCTTGGCCTATTCCCTGGGCTCAGATATATCTCTTCTTGAATCTTTAAAAGAAGAGGAACTTTCTTGATTTTCTAAATCTGTTAACCACTTTTTTGAAACTAGCCCAAAAGCATTAACTGTTGCTTGCTATAACATATGGATGAGTGCTCTGCTACCACATTTTTGCAATTCATCTAGTGGAGTATTCCCCATCTATCCAATGAACTATCCAATGAAAAAACACTTGACTTGAATCAAGCACAATCCTTGCCAACAAATGCAAACCCTCTGCAGTTGCCATGTGGAGTGGTATACGATGATCATAGTCAATTGAATTCGGTTTATACCATTGGCTAACAATCGCTTTAACTAATCTACATTCCCATCAGCTATGGCTTTATGGAGAATACTACCAACATCTTCTAAGCCCAGATTTGCTCCATTCAGTTCAAGTATAGTAACAATATTATCATGCCCAACCTTAACAGCCTCCAACAATGATGTATTTCCAAATTTGTCAATAACATTGATTTTTGCTCCAGCTATAATGAGAAAAATTGTGATATGTGTTAACTAATCCTTCGAGATTGTTATTGTATAATATGTAATTAGTTTTACATTCTGTTTTTACAGTTAATAAGTTACTGAGACACAAATGTATCATACCTAGATTGCACGTGTATAAATAAGCAATTTTATCATTAATATGATGTTCTTTCAATGTGGATTTTATTTGGGCTTGTAAAGTGGTATCAGAGCCTTGGTTGATTTGTTCCTAAACTCCATGTATTTGAAGTCTATGGCTTAAAGGAGATGCAAAGCATGAAGACTATGAAGATAGAGTGCAAAAGAAGATTAAACCAGTGGAGCAATGTAGTGGAATGTCGAAACTATTCTCTTTGTAAGTTTTATATCTTTAAGTCATAATGAAAGACAATTGGAGAAATTCAGTGGCATAATTTTTTTTTAACATATCCTTGGAAGTTAAAATACATGTTGGAGTTTTGAGTGCTTGTTGTTCTTAATACAAATTGCGAATACTAAGTCAAATGCCAATCAATTTTGGATTGTCTGTTAAAATTCTCAGTTCCATGCATCCAAGGGCCGCTTGTTGTTTTAATTTTGGGAGGCTTTATTTTCATTTACTACATCAAGCAGGAGTTTACTTACAGCGAAATTTATGAAAATAATATTTTCATTTACTGCGGTAAACAAGAGTTTAATCACAGTATTTTCATTTACCACAGTAAACATGAGTTTAATGACAATAAAATTTATGAAGAATAATAAGATACATTTACTGAAAATGGGAGATGAATGATACAGTCTTTTACACAAAGATTTCTGAAGAATACAAAGATTTTACTGGATTCTTTGTGAATGATACTTACAATTAAGGATATAAATTGTTTGGTAGTTTGAATTAAATTTTTAATTGAAGAGTGGTAAATTTTTTGGTGATTTGAAATACATATTTTTTTAAGAGGCCATTAGTAAAATAAAGAAAATTGGAGGCTAATAAGATTTGAACCTAGCTCTTTGCTAGGTTATTTTTGAAACTTACCATTAAACCACAAAGCCAACCTTGTTTGAAACAAGAGGAGAAAGGAATTTATATCTTTTCAGAATAATTGCATATATTTTTAATTTCAAATGATTTGATGAATATTTGGTTGCATAACAATTATGACTTCAATAGTTTCCATAGTTAGAGTTGTTCCTGATGGAAAGGAAAATTATCAAGATTGGTTTAGAAAGCCTAAAAATGCCCTTGTTTTTAATGATTTGTGGGAAGTTTGTCAAGGAAAGAAGGATAGTGATAGAAAATAAATTGCATTGGAGCCGCCTGATAACAAGAAGCAACGTGCAATTTGGGAGATAAAAGACAACAAGGCATATGCATTAATAACTACAGCAGTGATAGAAGAGGTAAGAAGATATATCGTTTCTTGTGGTACTACATTCTAAGCATCAAAGAAGTTGAAATAATTGTATGATTCGCACTCAAAACTCGAAACTATTCAGTTATTGTTAAAGTTGTTTAATTTGGAGATGAAGGATAATGACCCTTTGAAGAGTGCCTATGAAATAAAATCCATTTTTCATGATATAGAAGCCACATGAATTAAAGTAGATTTACAACTTACAACTTTTATAAAAGTCCTTCACCTTGTGTATTCAAACTATTTGGAATCTCTCCAAGCTAGTGAGTAGTTAAAAGACATTACATTTGATAATCTAGTAAGAAAAATAGCTCAGAGAGAAAAATCCTTTGGGAAGAAAGAGGCTCCATCTAACTCTAATGTAGAAACTTTGTGCCTTGCACAAAAGGATCAGAAGTCTCATGATGAAACTTCTAGAGGTGATAAAAGAAGTAGAGGTTGTGGTAGGAGAAATTCTAAAGGTAGGGGGAGAAAAAATAATTAGGGAGACAGACAACGAAATGATAGATAACAAAGGAATTTTAATGATGGACCAGCTATGAAATGTTTTAGATGTGGTAAAATTGGTAATCCTACTACTAATTGTAAAATATGTTGGGAGAAAGTTAGTGAAAGGAGAGAATAGTTGAATGAAAAGAAAGATTAGCCACGATCATATAAGGGAAAATCATCAGAGTCTGCACATTACATTGTTGCTCACTATAATTTTAATATGAACGATGTTTTCAACACTGCATCTTCTTCATGGCAAGATATTTGGATTTTGGATTCAAGAGCAACTTTTCATATGACATTTAGGCGAGATATTTTTGAAACTTTTAGTGATGATATTGATGGTGTTATTTACTTTGCTGACAAGTCTCAAATTAAACCATCTGGAATTGGGTCTATTCATTTGAAGATATCGAATCTTCCAAATTATTTTTTATAGTATGTAAATTATATTCCCCATTTTCAGCAAAATTTGATGTCTCTTATCCACATTCGGCAATAGGGGCATTCTATTCATATATTTGATGGCATCATTGAGATAAGAAGAGCATCTGATCATGCAATTGTTATGATCGGTGGTGGAAGAAGATACACTTTTAAAATTAAATGATACTTCATCTACCAATTCTCGTAAAAGTTTTGTTCTTTTGGTGCAACAAAGTGATATCTTGTCTCCTAGCTTGTTGTGGCATGCTCGATTTGGTCACATCAATTATGGTAGAATCAAAATTATGAAAAATCAAGGTATTAAAGGTCTTCCAATATTTCCAAGAAATATTATGCCTTGTGATGCTTGTATTATAGGAAATCATTGTAAACAACCTTTTCATAGTTCTTCTTTCAAATCTTCACAAAAATTAGGTCTCATGCATTCAGATTTATGTGGACCTATGCCTGTTGCAACTACAAATGGAAATAAATATGTGCTAACATTTATTGATGATTACTCAAGAATGTGTTGGGTGTATTTGTTGAAGAATAAGTCACAAGTGTTTGAAGTTTTTAAAACTTTTCATTTGATGATTAAAAATGAAACTAAACAGAATATAGGCATTCCAAAAATTGATAATGGTGGTGAGTACACTTCTCATGTTTTTAAACAATATTTGAAGGACAATGAAATCAAACATTAGACTGCCATACCTTATAATCCACAATATAATGGCGTCACAGAACGTATGAATATAACTTTTCTCAGTATGGTTAGATATATGATGTTCTTTAAGAATGTTAAGTTGATGTTTTGGGGAGAAGCAGTGCTTTATGTAGCTTATATTCATAATGGTTGTCCTTATTCTATCATAAATAATAAATCTCCTTATGAAATGTAGTATAATCGTCTTCCTGTTGTTCAACATTTTAGAGTCTTTGGTTCTCTATGCTATGCATTAATTCCTAAACATCAGCGCAACAAGTTGTGTGCTAGAATTCGCAAATGTATTTTCTTGGGATATTTTGTTACTTCCAAAGCTTATCGGTCATATGATGAAGAGAACAAGAAGTTACTTCTTTCCAAAGATGTTATTTTCCTTGAATAAGATAAAATTAATTCCACGATTGATAGGAAACTGGCTCATTTGGAGAAATTTTGCATTTAAGAAGTTCTATTTTGAATTTAATAATGATGTTCCACACACTGAAGGGGGGGTTCCCATTCTGGATCAATATGTGGTTCTTCCACCTTTGACTTATCACGATGTTATTAGTGAAGAATATTTTTATGATATTAATGTTTTTGAGGACCAGGAATTTCTCTTGAAGAACTTATTCTTGGGCCTGTTTTTCAATATGAGCAACCATCACAACCACTTCAGCAAACTTTATGAAGATATACACGTTCTCGAAAGGTTCGAAGCAAGTATGATGATTTTGAAATAGGAATGTCTTCTAAAGATGATTCAGGTAATGTTTCCCATGACTGTGAATTCAATCATTGTACAATTAGGGAACCTAATTGTTTTGAAGAATCTCCTAATTGTGATCAATGGAAGGATGCAATGCAAAAGGAATATGATGCACTTATTAAGAATGGAACTTGGAGGTCAGTGAATCCTCCTGCAAGGGTCAAACCCATTGGTTGCAAATGGGTGTATAAGATCAAATACAAAGAAAATGGTTCACTTGATAAATACAAGGCAAGACTTGTCGCAAAAGGCTACACTCAAAAGGAATGCGTTGAATACACATAGACATTTTCTCCTACAGCAAAATGGGGCACAATTACAGATTTGTTTTCTATTGCATCTCAGGATATGCTGGAAGATACACCATATGGATGTTAAAACAACTTTTTTGAATGGTGATTTGAAGGAGGATGTTTATATGTTTCAGCCTGAAGGTTTTGTTGTTAAAGGAAAAGAGAAAAAGGTATGCAAATTGGTTAAGGATGTATATACTGAAACAAGCATCTCATGCATGGTATGAAAAGTTAATTGAACCCCTTCTCAAGTTGAATTATGAAACTCTTTTTGTTAAGAAAATTGGAAATTCAGTTGTATATTGGGTTGTGTATGTAGATGATTTGATGATGACATGAAACAATGATGACTATATAGCGTCTGTAAAAGAGAATTATTGACAATTTTTGACATGACAGATTTGGGTTTATTACATTATTATTTAGGGATTGAAGTTGATCCAAAACCCAAATATATTTTCATTTCTCAGAAAAATTATATTGCTCAGCTATTGGACAAATTTGGGATGCAAGATTGTAATCTTGTCGCTACTCCTACAGAGCAAAATTTGAAGCTTACTTCCACTGAAGGAAGTATGTTTGAAGATCCAACAAAGTACAGACAACTTTTTGGAAGCTTACTTCCAAAAAGTATGCTTGAAGATCCAACAAAGTACAGGAAACTTTTTGTAATCTTGTTGCTACTCCTATGGAGCATAATTTGAAGCTTACTTCCACTGAAGGAAGTATGTTTGAATATCCAACAAAGTACATGAAACTTTTTTGAAATTTGAATTTTCTAACTACTACTCGACCTGACATAGCTTTTGTTGAGGGAAAATTTCCTGGTTCATGCATAAGCCATGTGAAGTTCAATGGAATGCAGCAAAGTGAGTGCTCAAGTATTTGAAAGGTACTCGAACATATGGCATCAAATATTCCAAAGTTGTAGATTTCCATCTCACCACTATTCATATTATGATTTTGATGGAGATAAGGAGAATGGAGTCTCTACTTCTAGTTGTTTGAAGATCACTAGCCATCAGTTGGAGATCACACAAGAAATATGTTCCAGCTAATTCTACCACCAAAGCCAAATATGTTGCAACAACTCAAGCTACAAAAGAAATCATTTGGCTTCGAAAAATACTTGAAGACTTGCAGGAGAAACAAAAGGCTTCAACTCCACTACTTGTTGACAACTCTTCTGCAATTCAGTTGGCCAAGAATCCCAAGTTTCATGATCAAAGCAAGCATATTAACACCAAATATCACTTGATTCGACATTATGTAGAGACCAAAGTTATTCATCTAACACATTGTCCTACATTAGAGTAGATCACAGACATATCTACAAAGCCACTAGGATGTGAAAACTTCACAATGTTACTCAGCATGTCAGATTTCCCTTCAGATTAAGGGGGGAATGTTAACTAATCCTTTGGTATTTTTATTGTATAATATTTAATTATTTTCACATTCCTTTTTTATGGTTAATAAGTTACCGAGACACAACTGTCTCTTACCTAGATTGCACATGTATAAATAAGTAATTTTATCATTAATATGATTCTCTTTCATTGTGGATTTTATTTGGGCTTGTACAATATGTTCATATAATTTACATGCAACTAAATGCAAATATATACTTGTTATAGGACAAATTGATCTCCTAATCAACTCAGAGGTGAAAGACAAGATGACTGAAGCAATGACCACAATTGCAGGCGCAAAATCCACACTAACGCTCTCTATACACTAACAACCTACTTTATAAAGCTTGTTACCAAGCATAAAGGAGCGTTAGTCACCCTACTAACTCTTGTGGTTAGACCAGGGGGAGCGTTAGTGAACTTAAGTGATGTTCAAAAGGTTATGCCAAAGAATCTGCTCATAAATATCTAGATATTAAATCCCTAAATTTGTGCAAGAAAAGGAAGGAAACTCCAAAAAATCAAGATATTTGGAGAAATTATATTTTGAGAATGAATGCAAATGGTAAAAAGCTTGTAAACAGGGCAGGTTCATGGTTTTTGCCCTAATGAATTCTAGATGGAGCTTGGCAGCCCTAATTCAATTAATATATAAGCAATGAGAGGGCCATTGCAAAGGGGATCAGAGCATTTGGAAGGATAGCCCATAAAGTTGTTGTGAGCTATCATATTCTTGAAGGAGCTAGTTGAAAGAAGGAGAGAGAGAGAGGAAGAAGGGGTAAGGAAGGCTGATACAATGGATTGTTGTAATCACTCTTCCATTCTAAATATAGAACTGCAGTTGTGTTCCATACTCCAAAGTGTCGGTGATATTGTGCATTTATTTGTTCATTCTGATGCTTGTCGAGTTGAGTAGTTAAGTTATACATTTATACATGTTGGTTATGGATTCTTACATTTATTTTCAGAAGTGTATGCTTTGATTGGTTTGCCTTGTCCTTTGTGTAGGAATTGTCTTGGAGCCGGCTTAGAAGGAGTTATTCTTGCCGCACGAAGATCCCCAACCGAATCTAGAAGGAACCAAAGGTGATTCTCTTTCCATACCCTGTCAATTTATGTTTGATGGATGAACATGTGTGTAACAGGTAGCTTTTGCTGATAATCATACAGTCTATCGAAGGTCCCGGGAAGACCTTTGAGGGTAGTTTTCATCCCGTGCATTTTACCCCATAGCAGAATTGGCGACTTCGCTGGGGACTATACATCTATTTCCCAGTTACCCGGACTCCTCTCAGATCTTCTCTTTCTTCTATGAGCTTCCCACTTCTTCAAATCCTTTTTTGATCCACCATCTATCTTGTTGCATCCTGCAAAATTGCATTCTCCTCAGAAACTGATCCTAAAAGCCCTCTTTTTGATCTATTTCCCTCACTAACGCAGGCTACTAGTCTACACAGAGCTTTATAAAGCTCTTTGACTATGCACAGGGAGCATTAGTGGCCAAACTAAATCTCTGTTTACAAAGAGACAAAGTGTTAGTTACCCATTTCCATGTTTTTCAAGAGATTTTGTGGACTGAAAGGGGGGGAAACTTGTCTCAGGGGCTAAAGTAAGATCTGCAATAGTATCATGCCAACAAATTTGGTGTCTTAAAAATTTATTTTTAAGAAAATGTTTTAGTTTTTCTCTCTTAAAAGTCATTTTTTTAAAGAAAAGCTGATAAACTGTATATCTCCTTCTGTCGAAATAGTTGTAGGCTGCTTCATTTTGGTTTTCAGTAGTTGTTAGGGAATATTGAGAAAATAAACTTTCGATTATGCAAGTGTTGAATGGTTTTAGATGCACTAACGAGTCCATGAATATGTGAAATGATATATGTGTAGAATAAGACTTGTTTGCATAAGAAATTGAAAAAAAAATCAAGGCATTGTTCTGCATGGTTTATTGAGTCGAGAGCCTCATCATACTCATATGTCAACACCCCTACCAAAGACAAATAAGCAAGTACACTAAAATTTACATTAAAATTAATCAGTTACTCTTTTTGAGCAAACCAACATTAGCTAGATTAGGACCTTAGGATAAGCATGTGAGTCAACTACCCAAGGTTGAAATCAAAACTAGTGTTGTTAATGAGTGAAAAATCCTTCTACACTCATATTACCATGACCACTCCACTCACAACGGAGCGAAATACGAGACAACATCAGACTATGATTGAAGGTAGCCCGCCTTCTCTTACAACTCCTTTGGGCATTCTATGTATTTGGGGTCCCTTTGGGGATTTCAGAACTGAGTCGGGGACTCAGGTATCCTGCCCACACAGCGTGGTGTCTACGACTATGTCCCCCCTGGTAATGTCTGTGATTTGAGGTATCTCTAGTGGCCAAACCTTCTAGGTACTTACACAAGGTGACTGGGACGGGCTGTCCTGGTACCTAAAATGGACAGACCTACTTTATCTTTAGTTTTTGGGAGGGTGCTCATCTTCACGAGAGTACTTGGCCCCTCAATCTAAGGTTCAGGCGAAGCTCAAAAGTAACAGTAACCGTACATTTGGCCATCCTTCTATGTTACTCATTGAGAGGCTGGGTTTCATCTCAAGTAATCGGTGTTTATCAGACAAGGTAATTTCCCTTTGTTTGTTGATTGACATATTTAGTGTATTTTTTCTTTTTTAGGTACCTGAGTTCTATCGTTTTCGAGAATTTAAAGAATATCACATTAAAATCTATTTGATAAAACTTAACAGTCATTGTGGCGACATCTGGCCCTTCTCATCAATCTGGATGATTATTAGGACTTCCTCCACTCACTGTGGAGGATCTGTCGAGTTCCATTTACTCGGATTCCTCATCTTCGAGGAATCAATCTCCTAAATCATACACAGGGTCTATGTCGATGACCAAAGATTCTGATTTACCAAAGGATTTCTTTACGGAAGGATTTCTTCCTCATTTTAACACTCCGCTTACAGATCTGTCGAAACCTATTGTTACTGTCGTAGTACCAATACTTCCTTCTTCAGTAGGTGGAACTTTCCCATCTATCCAGTCGGCGCCTCAAGGGTTGTGGAATTATAGAGACATTGTTGGTCCTCTACCACTTCCCCAGTCAACAGTCATCACAACGCCAGTAATGTGGAAACCCGCTATCTCGTTCGTCCCAGGTATTGCAACTCACATAACACCCTCTATAAGTGGAACCCAACAGATGCCAAGTTCCACTCCTATGGTGCCACAAAGCATACCTTCGACTAGTGACACATATAGTGCTCCATATAACACTTAATGCGGTACTATGGGCACAGTTCCAGTTTACCAAAACCAAGGTCGGCCGCCAATGTACAGTTCCAACCCCTAGATTCAAACATCTGGGACGATTCCCAATATGCACATGCCAGCGAGGAATGTCACAGTGCCCCCGTCATTCTCAGGCATACATGGACAGTCGCTAATTGACATGAGTGTTCCCTCTGTCAATCAAACCCATACGGTTAGTGCTGTGTCGGTTGGAAATCCACAAGGGATTCCCACCCAATCCATGGGGGCACCATACTCACAAGCTCAGATGAGTCAATGGGGCACTGCTTATACTGGGGGCAACTTCATACCCCAGTATCAAAATCCTCATGGAAATCCAATCTACAACACCATACCGCAAAGTAACTATTACACCATGCAACCCATGTACACCACGGGGAACCAAACGATGGGAGGAGCACAAAGCTCCTTAGGTCATCCGTCATCACCATGGTCTGAGACGGGGGCACCCAACAATTTGCCTTTTTTGCCAACATTGGATATCCCCAACTTATACAAGTTGACAAATGACCCCATCTACCACAACTTACAATGGTTGCCGATCCCGCATAAAATACTGATGGACATTCCTAAGTTCAACAGAATACAAAGGGAGGATCCGGGCACTCATGTCACCACCTACCATCTCTAGTGTGTTTCTAACTCTATGGTGGACGATATTGTCCAGTTACGTCTTTTTCCTCGCACCCTCACTGGAAATGTTGCAAAGTGGTATATTGAGTTACCATGTGTGTCAGTGAATAACTTTGATGCTTTAGCGATGGAGTTCTTAAAGCACTTTCAGTTACCTATCCGTTATGAGACAGGGATAGAGCTCCTTACTTTGTTTCATCAGGATACCGCCACCCACATCTCCGATCATATCCATGAATGGAGACATAAGCGAAGGTTAATCAAAGCTCCCATCCCTGATTTTCTCTTAACAGACTAGTTCTGTAAGTCGTTACTCCCACAAATCGCTAGAGATGTCGCTCTAGGTGGTGCGGTCACAAAGGACCAATCCATACATCGTGCCCAACACTTAGATTTGATTTATCATAGTCTGGAACTCTCTATGACATTATCCCCTATGCTCCCGGTAACCCCAATCCTCCCACCACTTAGCACCCTAGAGCGCACGCCCACTGGATCATCAGCACAGCCTCCGGGGTCATCGTAAAACAACTCAGTGGTTCCATTTCCAAGCTGGAAGTGGACCCCTCTACCAAAGCGACTGCTCTTCCTACCACCATGGTTAATTCTATGCAGTCTACACAGAAATCTGGTAGCAAGAACAAGAAGAATAAGAACAAGATTGCTCCTTCTAAGGAGCAGTCGTCTAAGTAGCCCAACCTGAAATAGAAGGTCGCTATGCCTACTGATGTGGAAAAGGATAAAGGAACCAACTATTCGTGAAAACTCTGTCTTGAAGAACACGTAACCTGGCGTTGTCTGCGTCTTCAAGAATGCATAGATTACCTTGCCAAGAAAGATTCTGGTAAGGCACCCACTATCCTTAGGAATCCTTTTCCCACTCAGCAGTAGCAAAATCTTATTGGCAACCAAAAGAGACCCACGCCAGAGGGAAATGATGGTTCACAACATCCTTTAGCTAGAGAAGGGTCTTCTACCATTTACACATTTGGAACGGTAGATCTCACCACAAGAGCCAAATCTTATGGAGCTCCTGTCGCTCTTGCAACAGAACCATCCTTAGGTCAAAACCCATCCCCGCCCAACAATCTACATATCGAAAGGCCAGTTGAGGACTTTGTAATTCGACCCCCCAATGGGGAACTTCGACGTACAATGCATAATACATCTACACGTGCCGCCCAACACTACAATATTGTAGAGGATTTGGCGCAAGCGTCGTCGGTTATGTCGATGCTCGAAGTATTACAAACATGCCCCACCCAATGGAAAGCTTTGCTTTCGATTATTGGAGGTATTGACCCTACGAATTCCATGCTTGTTATTTTCGACATGGACAAGTGTAAACCTCCCCTTTCCCACCAGCTTGCATTTCAGGTGCATATCACTTCAAAAGGTAAAGGTATACACAGAACTGTCATCGACAAAGGTGCTTCAACTTTCATCATGTCGGCTTCATGTTGGCTCGCCCTGGGTTCCCCAACCCTATCCCCACCATAGAACTCCCTTAAAGCTTTTGATAGCCACACCTTTATCCCAAAAGGATACCTAACTAGTTTTCCCATCACTTTGGCTAGGAAAACCGTAACGGTGGACGTAGAAGTCATAACTCGACTATAATCTCTTGTTGGGTCACATTTGGACATATGCCATGATGGCCATCATATCTACTTTCTTTCACATCATCCAATTTTCATTGGATGGAAAGGTTATTACAGTAGATCAGTTGTCTTTCTGCACCCCTGCCTATTCACCATTACCAAGTGGCTTCGTACCCCTAATAGGAGGTGGAACTAACAGTTACGTCAGTGTAGGTACTGGTCTAGTGAAGGCTTCTTCCCTCATGGGTTGTTTCCCTCTTCAGCCGCCGAAGGTTTCACAGATGGTCAATATGCTTTCATCTATTCCTCATGAACAGACCAATCCATGGATCCTACCAGTTCCTTCAGGCATTGACACATACAGAGTACAAATGCCACTGTCACCAGCTGAATTGGTCTGCAAAGCCATTCAAATTGCATCTGAATCTCCAGTCAATTTGGTTTCAGCCAACGGTACCACTTCCCCTCCCATAATCGCTCTTTCTTTCGATCCACTCAATCAATTCCTACCAAGGGATGAAGCTATTAGAGAGATCATGAGGTTAGAAGAGAGACCTTGGGAGGATACGCACCATCATGTTTCGATATCTGATTCAGACATGATGCCTCTTCAAATCCTGTCACCTGACGCACATGAAATCGTTTCCTCACTGTATACAACTATCCAACTTTTGGACTTGGAAGGAAACAGGGGCAATATTTCACAAACATTGCTCCCCGATATTTTTGTCATGACAGGCATCGTGGAAAACATACAGAGTGGAGCCAATCACAATCCTAAGGAAATTGTGAGCTTCACCTACCCATTTAGGGACTTCCACGATGTTTTTCCTTAGTATTATGAGAAAATGCATGGCATAGACCCTTCTAATGTCAAGCATGAGATCAAGAAAGACCGAGCAATCTTTTTATGGTATTTTTATTGGTCATTAATCTAAAAAACCTCAAGTCTTGTTCTTTGGGCTCGTTAAACTACTACAAAGATGAATATAGCATTGTTAGGGATATTTTGTTGCTCTTTAAAAAATATAAACATCCTCGATTTTTCATCATTAAGCTCATTAAAATCTATCTAACAATGGAAAAGCACTTTTGGAGACATTTTATTGCTCTTTAAAAAATATAAACATCTCCGAGTTTTTGTAGTAGGGCTCGTTAAACATCCATACCACAATCAGTAAAGCACTTTTAGGGATATTTTATCACTCTTTAAACAATATAAACATCCCCGAGTTTTTCATCATTTGAACTCGTTAAATATATGCAAACGATGCTCTGAGCACCTCTTTTTTGATCTTGTTCCAGCTCATAAACTGAAAATGACCAACGGAGAATCCTTTTTAGGCACTTTTTTCTCACTCTTTAAACTGAAAAAATCCCAAGTTGTGTCTTTTTGCTCGTTAAACATGCTAAAGATGACTCGAGCATTCTTTTAGGTACTTTTTTATTACTCATTAAAAAATGAAAAATCCCAAGTTTTTGTTACTAAGCTCGTTAAAGTGTCATGACAAAACATAAGTTTAGTCCGTCGCCTCGTACTTGTAACAAAATGAGGTTGACATCTATTGGAAAGAGGTTTCTCTTTATCCAATTTCAATAGATTAAAATACAGAAAAGTAACCAATCTGGGTATACTATTAAACTTTTGTCGCCCTCGGTTAACAACTATGACAAAGGGACCACCATGGAGTCTTTCTTTACAATCTTTTCAGACTCTCTAAATATGAAAAGACCACCGAGTTGTCTAGTCTGGACTCTTTAAATACATAGACATGATATAGAGTTGTTCCTTTTATGATACTTTTCAAACTCTTAAAAGATGAAAAAATCGATGAGTTTGCCTGTCTGTGTTGGGTTGTGTTATATTCTTTCCACATAGTTAACAGGGGGTTTGAAGGGCACTCATAACCCCACTTTACGAGGCCCGAGGTAGCGCCCCAGAAAATTTTGGTGTTGGACCCTATGTTAGGTTGGGTGGACCCACCTATGGTTTTTTGCATGATTTTCACACATGTTTTTTGGATGCGATGGTTTTCGGTCCATGGTATTGGACGCGATGGTTTTTGGTCCATGGTATTAGATGCTTCGGCATGTATAAATATGTATTGTAACATTGAAAGAAACATAATGAAAAATCAAGATTGTAGTCCCAGTTTTGGGATCCAGGGGAAATCTTTGTGTATATGTGTTTTATGTGTTCTCCTCTCGCATTATTATTTTTTTTGTTTTAGAATTTGTATGCAGGTAATTTTTGTATGGGGTTAAAACCTACATTTGGTATCACAATTGTTTTTGCTTCAAGGGGACGCCTTTGTTGCTGAGGGGTTTCGCTCGGGCCTGTGGTAGACCCTATTCAGTGGAAGATATGCAAGAATGATTCTGGTGGTGAAATAAGATGGTGAGCAGCGGAAAGATAAAGATCAAGAAATTTAATGGTCAGAGTTTTGAGTTGTGGAAACTCAAGATGGAGGATCTATTGGTGGATAAAGACCAGTGTATCGCGGTAGATCCGGGTACTAAACCAGTGGGAGTGTCTGATGAAGAATGGAAGAAGTTGGATCGGAAGGCAAAGAGCACAATACGATTGTGTGTCTCAGATTCAGTATTGCTGAATGTATCAGGGGAAGCTACGACGAAGGCTTTGGGACAAGTTAGGGACTTTGTACCAATCTAAGTCTCTGGTGAATAAACTGTTCCTGCGGAAAAAGTTGTATAACCTGAGGATGAAAGATGGAGACTCGGTGATAGAGCATATGAATGCATTTAATACCATGGTAAGTCAGTTAGCATATATTGATATTAAAATTTCAGATGAAGATAAGTGCATCAGTTTTTTTTGTTCTCTACCAGATTCGTGGGATAGTCTGGTTATTGCAATAGGTAGCAATGCAACTGCCTTTCATTTTGATGAAATAGTCTCATCCTTGCTAACAGAGGAGATGAGACAGAAAAATATGGACAACCAAAATGGTGATGCCTTGTCTGTACGAGGACAGAACCAGAACAGAACAAAAATAAGTCATCGAGTGGGAGATCTAAATCTCCAGGAAAACCTACAAAGGTGGTGTGCTGGAAATGCGGAAAGGAAGGGCACTTCAGAAGGGAGTGTAAATCTAAAGCTCCTGATAAAGGAAAGGGATCTGATGATGCCCCTTCTGCAGAGGTGAAAACCACCTCAGATGAAGGTGGGGATGTGTACTTGGCTTCTTCAAGTACACATGTAGATCATGAGGCATGGTTGATTGACTCGGGTGCATCCTTTCACTTCACTCCCCATAGAGAGTGGTTTTGCGAGTACGAGAAATATGATGGTGGTGATGTCTTCTTGGGGGATGACAGGAAGGCTAGAATCGTTGGTTGCGGAAAAGTAAAGTTGAAGTTGCAAGGTGGAAGGGTTAGAATGCTTCCAGGTGTTCTATATATTCTTGCATTAACCAAAAATCTGATTTCTGTTAGCAAGTTGGATGATTCAGGTGTAAAAATAGTGTTCGAGAAAGAAACCTGCAAGATGATTCAGGGAGCACTAGTATTGATGCGGGGAGTTTGGATTGGAACTTTGTACAAGCTGCAAGGTAGAACTGTTATTGATGGGTGCAATAGTTTTGTGGTTCCTGAAAGTGGAGTAGAAAATATAGTGGTCTCTGGAGAGAAGACCATGTTGTGGCATCAAAGGCTTGGACATATTGGAGAAAAAGGCCTTCAAATACTTCATGGTAAAGGTATGGTAGAAGGTATGAGTAATAGCTCTCTAGATTTTGATTTCTGTGAAAATTGTGTAAATGGGAAGAAGAATCGGGTGAGTTTCCCCTCTGGTAGTAAGAGGGAAAAACAGATATTAGAACTTGTGCACAGTGATGTGTTTGGACCTGTGAAGGTTCCATCACTGGGTAAGTCTATGTACTATGTATCAATTATAGATGACTTCTCAAGGAATACATGGATATATTTCCTTAAGAAGAAATCTGAATTCTTTGACAGGTTTAAAGAATTTAAGGCTCTGGTGGAAAACCAGACAGAGAAGAAGCTAAAGGTGCTAAGAACAGATAACGTTGGAGAGTTTTGCAGTAAGGAATTTGAAGAATTCTGTAAGAAGTGTGGTATAGCACAGCAGAAGACTACTCCATATACACCTCAGCAAAATGGAGTTACAGAAAGAACGAATAAGACTCTGATGGAAAGGGAAAGAAGCATGCTCAGTGGTGCCGAGTTAGGACAGGAATTTTGGGCAGAGGTGATGGATACTACATGTTACCTGGTCAACAGGTCACCTTCATCAGCGTTGGAGGATAAGATTCCACAAGAGGTATGGACTGGTAAGAAACCCCCTCTTTCACATCTGAGGGTATTTGGATGTTATGCATATGTACATGTTCCAAAGGAGAAACGAACCAAGTTGGATAGTAAATTTGAAAAGTGCATCTTTATTGGGTATAAGGATGGTTTAAAGGGTTATAAGCTTTGGAACCCAGTCACAGGGAAGGTTTTGTACAACTGAGATGTGGTGTTCAGAGAGGTGAAAGATGTTATTAAACATGAAGTCCAACGAAAGGAACCTGAGAAGATAGAGTTTGAGCTAAAGGAGGAATAATCAGACTCTACAGCAGAGGAGGAATCAGAAGATGAAGAGCCACAAACTCTGGTTGTGAGAAGATCAGTTCAAGAAAGAAGGCAGCCTGAAAGGTATAGTCCATCTGCTTTCTGTTCAAATTTTTCTTTATCTATTACTAATGATGATCCCAGAACTGTGAAGGAAGCAGTATATTCAAAGGATGGAAAACTCTGGAAAGAGGCCATGGTTGATGAAATGGAATCTTTGCACAAAAATGAGGCTTGGGATTTGGTGGAGTTGCTGGCTGGAAGGAAATCAATTGGTAGCAAATGGGTGTTCAAAAAGAAGACAAATGCAGAAGGAAAAGTGGAGAAATACAAAGCTCTGTTGGTAGAAAAAGGTTATTCCCAAGTGTCGAGAATTGATTTTGGTGATATTTTTTCTCCTGTTGCCAAGGTAACTTCTATTAGATTACTTTTATCTATTACTGCTGCTTTTGATTATGAGGTAGAACAGATGGATATGAAGACAACATTTCTTCACGAGGATATGGAAGAGGAAATCTACATGAAGCAACCTGAAGGCTTTGCAGCGAAGGGTAAGAAAGAACTGGTATGCAAGTTAAAGAAGTCTCTGTATGGGTTAAAACAGTCACCAAGAATGTGGTATCAGAAATTTGATACATTTATATGGGGACTTGGCTTCACCAGAAACAAAGAAGATCATTGTGTGTATTTTAAATTAATTTGTGATCATGTTATTTATCTGGTCTTGTATGTGGATGATATGTTGCTAGTTGGAAATGACAAAGAACTTATCTAGGATTTGAAGACCCAATTGTCCTCCAAATTTGACATGAAAGATCTTGGTGCTGCAAACTATATTTTGGGCATGCAAATTAAAGTAGATCGAGTAAAGAGGAAGCTCAGGTTAAACCGGAGGAAGTATGTCGAGACAATACTGCAAAGTTTTAATATGTAGGATAGTAAACTGATGAAGGTTCCTATTCCTGTAGGTGTTAGGTTATCTGTTGAACAATGTCCCAAGACACAAGAAGAGGAAGACGACATGTCCCATGTTCCATATGCAAGTGCAGTTGGTAGCCTGATGTATGCAGTGGTTTGTACTAGACCAGACATTGCACATGCAGTGGGAGTATTGAGCAGGTTTATGTCAAAACCAGGAAAGGAGCATTGGACATCAGTGAAGCGAGTTTTTAGGTATTTGCGTGGCACTAGTGATTATGGTCTGTGCTACCAAGGAAGATTAGGATTGGACAGAGTGTTGGATATTCGTGGCTTTGTTGATGCAGACTGGGCTGGAGATCTAGATCAGAGAAGATCTA
>APFE030021741.1:0-20580 GCA_000404065.3 Pinus taeda
TCATTCAAGGTGGACTCCAAAAAAATTATGAAAGAAACCTACCTGCAGTTGGGCTAAAGAAGCTTTAGTCAGTCTCCTGTTATTTCTGGGTGGTTGAGTGGAAATATGTTCAGGTGCTCTTGATCTATTCCATAGTGGGAAATATGTACCACCTTGATCATAAGCCCAACGAATCATCTTCGTCCTTGCTACCGAATACGGGCCTCTCCTTTGGAATGAGAACCACAGGGTGGCCTCCTCTCCAGCCATGGCAAAGAAAGTTCAAAAAACCCATGACAACCTCCTTGCATACTGTGACGTTGACAAACAACCCTTTAGCATAATCCTCACTCCCAAATTGGACCTCACTGGCCTATGCTAAGATGTATATCCACTATTGAACTCTTCTCTATCAAGAAGATAGAAGCTCTGCAACATCTCAAAAGAAAACAAGTACACCAAACTATTCATCAGATCTCTCAACGCCCGGTAAAGGGGAAGTCTCTAAATATTGGGAACACTTAATTTGTTGGGAAACATGAGATTTGGTACAAACATGTCAGATCCATGTTCCCATGTTTCTCAGGTGTTGCAAGAGAGCATCACCAAATTGCTGGAACTACATGCAGGTCTTAATCTGGTAGACACTTTCCCATTTCTGCATTGGTTTCAATTGGGTACCTTCCTTAATGTCAACCATTAGGATTTATGGTTTCAATGGAACCTGCAAATTAATTATCGCTGAACTCCATTCTCTTCATCTACAATTAACCTTACAAAGGCGCAAACAAATCAACTGTATGAACGCAGGGAACAATTTGATCATCAATGCAGAAAATTAGAAAACTGTTTTGGAGAGGAGAAGGAAATCAACTTGTGAACCTCATTATCAAAAACGTCATTATATAACTCTCGCTCATAGCTTTTTAAATGAACGGTTAATTTGCGAGGGATGGTGCCACGTGCTTTCTAGCTGTTTGGAGGGATGGTGCCAATTCATTTTTAGTTGTTTGGTTTCTAACCATTTGGATTAACTTAACTGTTCAAAAGAATTTAACAGATCACTTTCTATTATTGTTTTCATAATTACATTTTATCTACTTACATTGTCATCAACATCAAAGACAAGGATGGTGATTTCGATATGGCATGTAGTTATTACAAAGTCAACGAACAAAACATAAAAGATTTCATATATAAAAGATTTATTAAACCATTATAATATTTATATTAAAAAATAATGGAGAGTATGGCATGTTCTAATAGGATTGAAAAATAAAAGTAATGAAATGTAAAATAACATGATAGCGTATTGCCTATGAGTTTTTGGATTGATGGTGAATTGGTGCACTTTTAAGGCACTCCTTATGATAGGTGCTTACCTACAAAAGAAAAACATGATAGTGTACTGAAAATATTAGATTTAATAATATTAAAATTTTATCATTTGAGTGTGAATAAAATATATATTTTTTAGATTATACATGCTATTATTCATTTAAATATTATAATTTTTTTTACATGTGCATTAAATTTAATATAAAATAAATTAAAATAATAAGTCCAAGATTATATTGATTATGGTTTATACAGACATATTAATATAGTAAGATCATAGAAATTAAGGTTTATGTGTGATATGTATTTGTTAGGATTATTTTATTACTAAAATTTATGAGAATAACTGAAATAGGAAAATCCAAGAATATGTAAACCAACAAATCACCCACAAAGATGAACATGACATGCATCTTAGCGAACATAAAATATGAGGAAAAATAGCTAGAAGGTAAGCCCATTGCTCCAGTCCATTGTTCTTCTTTGTTCTTTTAAGTAATGAAAACACAAACACAAAGTAAGAGGCACCTATTACCAAGTTTTCTTTGACATGATGGCCCAAGTGGCTCCTACAAAATTAGATTCCTCATCTATTGTTGCCTATCATCTCACTCATATATGCCTTGAACAAACATGAAACAAGTTCAAAGCTAAAAAAATTGAATCTCCTCTCTTTCAACTGGCCATCTACATTTAAGGCTTTATCATCCCTCCACCCTTAGTTAGCACTAGGTTTTACGCCATCTAGAATCTTCTTAAATGTCTACATTAGGGAAAATTTTAAGCATGGAATTTATCTTCAAGTGTAGATATCTTGGCAAATCCTACTAGCTCCATAAATTCTTAGGCCATGTTTATCTAAAACTATAAAAATTTTATATACTCTATAAAATTCAATAATTTTAGTGTAAAATGATTTTATCATGTAAATGTTTCTGTAAATCATTTAAAAAATAAAAAAGAAGGATAATATTTTATTGGAAAAAGCATGGAAAATAAATTCATCTATGGAATTTTTCTCCTAAGATTTTATGTGGTGTAGATGTGGCTAGGTCCACCTCTGCTATCCACTTAGTACCATGCTGGCCAACAAGGTAGCTCTAGTTGTGGTAGACATAATTTTCATCCATGAGCTCTTATTGAGGTGATTTTTACACCATTATAGGGGTCACTATATGAAGAATTGTGTCACAACATTGTATGTTAATATTGTGATTTTTTTATGAATTTCCATTTGATTGCCCAAAATGGATACACAAAATTTATAACCTTGAGTGTTTTAATTGGGACTTGCCACTAACTTAAAAGGTACTCCCCAAATAGAAACACCTAATGTATTTGGCACAAAAGTGGGTATGGACATCTCAGTAACCAATGGAATGAAGGTGGGCATAATGGCTCCTTATTCTATATTTCAAAAGTGGGAAGAAGTCCTTGTATATTGGATGAGCCACTAATTCTTAACATCATGTGGGACCTATACAAAAAGGAAAAGAGGATAACCAAGATGAGGTTCATTCAATTGAACATGTGAAGAGTCTAAATTCATCTAGCAAAGAAGTGTTATAATTGAGAGGAAGATGTTAATTGATGGTTTCAACTTTTATGTGTTAATCTTCCTTTAGTTGTGATATGTTTGTGTCCTAACTATATCTATGCTTGTTTCATTATTTATGCATAAATTATTGTTTAATGGTTTGTGATTCCTCTACCTTAGGAGGAAATACTCTAATACTTCTTGAATCAAGTTTATTTTCATCTATATATTTAGTTCTTGAGGCCCCTAGCCATGGAGACATACCTTGCTAGTATTGTTCTTAAAATAGGTAATGGTCAACACTCTTTATGATGATATTGTTATAAACATTATTAGTTAGTGGAACTCTATCTCTATCATCTAACAAGCGTTTCAATTTCTATTAGTATTGTGGATTAAGCACAAAATGAGGGTTCAAACCTGACAATAAACGAACACTCAATCACTAACCTACCAACATCTAGTATCCATGTCACTTGCTAATGCCATCCAATTGACATGTTAGAACGATTACACATGGTAATCTATATCACCTTTCAACATAATGTGTCTATGTCAACAACATGTCATCTCCAAGTCTATGCCACATCGGTGCCACAAAACCTCCACATTGATGCCATATGACCACCACACTAGTGCCACATCATTATCATGTTAGTGCCATGTTATATCTATGTGAGTGGAACCTTAAAGCCACATTGCCATCTACAACATTAGGTCCCTTATCAGGTTTGGTAAAATTGGAAGAAAGCTCTCATATGAGGGCTTGAGGATTCGAGCATGATATCCACTGCTTAACAATATTCGACTATATCACCGTTAACTAATGGAAAATGTGGATTTTGTTAGAATCAAGTAGTTGAGTTCTTGCTTCTTGGAGAATTCCTAGGATTGACCTCCCAATCTCCCAACCCAACACTCAACAATTGCCTAACTTCTCGTTAAGCAATAGAAGTTTGGATTCGATCTACATTGGGAGTTTCCACAAGACTCTAATGAAGAATTCTCTAGAAGTTGAAAATCAAAAGTATAGTGCTTGAAAGACAACAACTCTATATCGCCTATTAGATATCTCTTAGTCGTGTCCCTTATGTTATCCATATGACCAAGAGATTAGGATGAGGCCCTCCTATCCAATTTTTTTTTTACAATGTTTCTGTAATGGAATCCATCCCAAAATTTCTTTCCATCCTAAAGGGTTGTCAATCCTAAAATTTCTCCATGGCACAGAACTTGGTAGAGGGGTCTTGAGGGTTGATAATGACTATTACAAGGAAGTCAAGGAAAATTTCTCATGTATAGAGATTATTCCCAACCTTGAAGGAATGCAATCACTCCACCCTGGCTATTAGTAGCCATTTAAATTCTCACATGACGTCACATAGGAAATTACAAATGATTTGTCTCTTCTTAGGCCTTTAGACCTATTCTCCTAACTAAGGAGGCATTTCTAAAGATTGTTAGTCTAAAAAAACATACATTGTGGTAGCATTTGCATTGCAAGTGCTTCAATCACATGATGGTATGGAAAGAAAATTATTTGATTCTAATGTGTTTAACATGTGGTGAAATAAGTGATTTTTAAATTAAATTTGTTATTTTTTATTTGAAACTAAAAACCCTTTCAAATACCTTTTATATTATCCAAATAAACAAAGAATATTCTCCTAATATCAAATATAATCCACTCATTTATTTAAAAATAAAAATTCCTAAAGCCCAATTCCAATATAAATGAGGCCTATGGCATAATAACTATAAGTGTTCTTATGTAACCAAGTCTAAAATTTAATATCATTAAAAAATAAAAAATAAAAATCTAAAATTTCATATTATTAACAAAAAAAAAAATTTCATGGCATGAGGCCTTTTTATATGTTTTTCATAGTATATTTTAAAAAAAAATCTAAATAAACCATATAAAAATAAAATGAATAATAAATTTCAATTCTTTGAAATTTAATAGAATGAATTTAAAGACTAATGCTAATCATAATAAAATAAATTAGATTCAAGAAAAAAGTTTCGCTACAACCCAAACAATTACTGCTTTAAAACATACATTCTTGATTACAAAGAAATAAAAAAATATTATTAAATTATTAAAATTTATTATAGATATACTTTATGTTATGAATACTATTGTCATTAGCATTTAGCTTAGATATAAAGTTAACCATTTGAAAAGGGCTTAATAGATTAAGTAGATTAAAAATGACTCAAACAAAATAATAAAAACCCTAAATTAGAAACAACAAGGTAAGTACCCATAAAACAATATATATATATATATATAGTGTCAGACTGTGTCACGATGGAGAGTGGCTTCTTTCTCTGAATAAACGTGGAGGGAGCCGCTGCTTTTTAATCGAAATTGAAGCAGGACATCTACGTTGGAGCCGCTGCTTTTTAATCGAAATTGAAGCAGGACATCTACGTTTTCAGAATAATGCCGTCGTTTCTTAATAATATCATCTCTGTGTCATGCCTCTGACAAGATTTAATCATTACTTTCAAGATGATGATGAGGGATAAACTGTTAGCTAGCTTTTTTAAACGAACAGAGATAATTGTTTTTTAAATAAATGACTGTGATTGATGTGATCTAATCATCAATCACATTAGACATCGCACTTTCTTATGGCTTAATTCATTCACCATTGGAATACTGCGATGCATGATTTCACAATGATCCTCTACTATTGGTCAAAGCACATGATCCAACGGTCAACAATTACATCACTCTTCGTAAATCGCAAATTTCTTGAGGCCGAGGTTTATTCACTCCTATGATATGTTGTGATGTGATTCCAATTGTTTCATTCTATGCGACTTAATATTGTTTGTTGATCTGTTAGATCCAACGACTCTTGTGCATCGATTCTTCACCTCTTCATCCGTCTCTTTACTTGGGGTTTTTGCCATTTCTTCAACATTCTTATGTGTTTTTGGGTTTCTTCAGGGTTTCTCATCCTTCCGCTATTCTGTTTTTCCACTCTCTCCTGAGCTTAACTCCGCATGTTCTTAGCACAATTGCTCCCGAATCTTGACTGTGATCCTCAAAATGGACTCAAGCAATTCATTATGATCCTCCATTTCATTCTTTTCCTCTATATTCTACCCTATATCCACCTGCAACCTCTATTACGCAAAATACTCAAGTTCACACACATATTATAATTGAATTACTCCACACACACATGCAAACTCAGAATTGAGTTGTTTGTACTAATAAACAAGTATTTACATAAGAGTCTCCCTCTCTTTAGACTGCTCTTCTAATGTCAGTGTCCTCTGTTTCACAATCTTCCTGTAGGCTTACAGTCACACTTTAACTAGCTTAATTATCAAACCAGCTAATTATCTAACCTCTGAATTTTCCTTTCAGGTTTACATTTATACAAAAGGATTCTACAACCAATTCCTGGTTTAGATCCATAAACTTCTCAACAAAATCCTAAAATCTCTTCCTTATCTCTAAGGATCCTGTCTAATCCACAAAATCATGAACTAACTACTAATATAAGTTTTACAATTAATTCTCAAATCTCTCAATCTCTCAACAATCCTAAATATCTCATGTTCTCCTACATTTGAGAACATTTACAAATATGTCGCATAATTCTTAATTAAATCCTATTCTCATTAAAATCCCTCAAAAACATAAATAATTGCATTACTTCAACACTTAGGAAACCACCTTCCTTAAAACACAAGGCCCCCTATGTCTACTAGGATAAAATGATATTGTTGAGCTAAATGCTCATGCATCAGACTCCCAAAGTATAAAATATTCATGATCTCCTCACCATGTATGTTCATATGTTGATAGAAAACCTCCAGGGTCACAAACTTTAGTTTGTAACTGCCCAAATGCCTTTCACTTTTGTTGTTATTGTATGTCTGCTACCTTTTGTTTCATCTTCCTCTCCTTGTCAATGAGGTTCAAGTTCTGACTCATCATCCTTCCTGCTACTATCAGTCTCCTCCATACAGACTGTTTCATCATCAACTGCCATAATTCTTCAATCTCTATTTCCAACACATCCTTGGACTGGTCCATACTTTACCACTTACTTATACCTCTTTCTCTTTGCTTCAGGTTGTTTTTGATGTCCACTAACTCTTCAAACTGTTGTTTTTCTCCTTGAAGTTGTCGAACTCTGGCTGATCCATACTCTGCCACTTACTTCTACCTCTTTCTCTTTGCTTCAGGTTGTTGCTGCTATTCACTAACTCTTCAAACTTTTGTTTTTCTCCTTGAAGTCATTGAATTATATCACTTACTCTTTCTCCTGCACTTACTTTTTCTTCGCTTATTTTTACTTGTTCTGCCTCCCTTTCATCCTTACCCTCTTTCATGATTATCTCTCTTTGTATTGAATCCTGACTGTCTAGCATTCTCTCCAACAATTGAACATCTTTGTTCCATGGATTTAACACTTCCAAGAAATCTTCTTCTTTCATTTTTATTTGGCTACTCATTTGTGCCAAATTTCCTCCAGCGTCTGCAACTAAATCTACACTCATAAATAATTTATTAAAATAAAAAACATAAGGCCTCGGTACCTCTCCTTCCTTTGGAAACACTTTATTACGCTTCTCTAATTTCTCCTCTTCTATCAGCACATCACTATGATGATTCAACTTCTTTAAAGACTTCCCTAAATAATTATCTAATACACTCTCAAGACTATTAGTTAGTATTCTCTCCACATCATCTGCACTAATGATGCCTTTATGATCTTTTCCACTATAGTGAACTCCTTCCTCTACAATCACACTGTCACACTATGAATTTCCTAGCAAATACTCCAGCAACTCAATTTCTTTGTTACACTTCATAAGTACTTCATCATTACTTATGATTCCTACACTTATACACAAATTATCAATTTGAAAATTAGATGGCTCAACAGTCTCAACTGTTGCTTCACATTTAAGTTCTTCAGACTGAATTTCATCTCCTTTCACAAGAAATTTTTCCCATCATGGTGCAGCTTCAAACATCAATATATTACTAGGTTCTTTTTGCTACAATAATTCATTACTTTCTTCATTCACGAGACATTCTCCATCACTTTTTACTTCAGAGTTTTTATCTTTTGAAAAATACTCTTCCATACTTTTGACAACTTCAAAATATTTCTCATCCTCTGCATATCCTATAATCACATCAAAATTATTAAATTCAACAACATAAGATTTTACATTCTCTTGTTGGTTTGCATTTGTCCAACAGTTCAGAAAATCATCAATAATTCCTTCTTCTTCACCCAAAACTTCACCTTGCTCTCGTTCACAAATAGACACTTCCATTTCCAACTTAGCTTCTTTGATTTTTCCCACCAGCCACCTTACATGCCTATGTTGTAGCTTTGTCTATAACCTATGCCACGTTACTAGCTTCTTCTTTAAGACCCAACCTTGTCTTTGGCTTTCCTCTAGTATCATCCTTAATACATTGAGTTGTTCTTTCATCTCAAAAATTTCCTTGTCAAATTCCTCTTGGCTCATTCTCTTGCCATTTACCTTGGCATCCTTCTTCTTCATCTTTCTTCTGCTGTGGTCTTCTTCCTCATAGCCTTTTCTATGACTATCACTAATAATTTTCTCCTCCATCTCTATGATTTCCTCACTCACTCACTCACTATGAGTTGCATTAAAGCCTCTACAACAATAAGACTTCCTTGCTGCCACTTATCTCACCAAGTTTTCCTCTGTACTTGGTCTTTTGGAAAGCCCTTGGTTCTCTATTTCTGGAACCTCGTTTTGAGCACTTCTCTCTGCTCCTTCCAGGTTTCAACTCATCTGCACTTTCTATTTCAATCACCATGAAATAATTGATTCTGACCACCACTTTTTTCACTTGGAAACTCTTACGAGCTTCCTTCATTACTTACCAATTCTACCCACATCTGTTGTGGAATTGCCTTTGTGAGTTGCAACAATACTTACGTAGTAACAAGTCTCCTTCTTGCTACATATGCCTCACTAAGATTCTTTCCTATGAGCTCAGTCTGTTAGAATTTCTCTAGTTATTTCTTTTGGAACCAATTGAGCACTCCTTGCTCTAGGTTTCTACAATCTTCTCACCTTCTTATGTTGTTATCTATGCATCAATATAAAGACCACACACTCTCCAATCTTCAAATCAAATTGAAACAAAACATATCATTCCACATTTAAGATCTTTGCATGATCTTGCTCTACCATTCACCTTCACTTTGAATGGATTGTCCTTTGTTTCTTGCATCTGCAAGTTATGCTAAACATTATCTCTATGTGCTTATTATTTGTCATATTAGAATGTGATCTCCTCTCACCTGCATACACATCTTAACACATAAATATGTTCTAAATTATCTTCAAAGAATTTTTCACACAAAATTTCTTTGTTCTTTAATATCAAATGTTTCAGCCGCAATTCAGCTTTGATACCACTTTGACGGAGGACAACCTGCGTATACCCACAATATGCATATATCTATTTTGCCCCAGGAATTTCAGACCCTCTACTGAGTCAAACCTTCTTTAAAGAATGGTTTAAGGCCCCCTTTATTAAATCTTTGTGGAAATGATTTATAATCAACCATAGTTTAACCCTTTATCAATCCATTCATCGAGACTTTATACTCCATCATGAACCTTTATTAATCCTTATGCCCGCACATATATCCAAACCCATATTTATAACTATGGTTATTCACGAACTTACCCATAAGCATCCTATCAACGCTTTATTTCTATTATAATGTTTACGTAATAGAAATATTCCAAAACACACATAAACCATACCTTTTCGTATTTCTTCAAGCTTTTCACATTTACCAATTCTCCCTTTATCACAATCATGGGATTTCAAAGAGTCCTCCTAAGACTCCTTTCGCGTTTGATATGTGATGAACTACAACCAGACTTCAAATAACATAAACCACATCCATTACCTTCTCGAGTTCACTCTCATCGCACATCGCAATAAAAAATCACAATTGATAAGGGACACGGTAAATTTATTATGGAATATTGCGATACGATCTAATTGTTGATCGCATCGGACATCGCACATTGCACATGGCACTTTCTTATGGCCCAAGGTTAATTTGTTCACCATTGGAATATTGCGATGCAGGATTTAACAATGATCCTCTACCATTGATCAAGGCACATGATCCAACGCTGAATAATTACATCACTCTTCCCAATTCGTAAATCGCTTGAGGTTGAGGTTTATTCACTTCTATGATATGTTGGGATGTGATTCCAATTGTTTCATTCTATGCGACTTAATCTTGTCCGTTGATCTGTTAGATCCAACGACTCCTGTGCATCGATTCTTCACCTCTTCATCTATCTCTTTACTTGGGTTTTTCACCATTTCTTTAATATTCTTATGTTGTTTTGGGTTCCTTCAGGGTTTCTCATCCTTCCGCTCTTCTACTGCACCACTCTCTCCTATAACCTCTATTATGTAGAATACTCAAGTTCACACACAAATTATAATTGAATTACTCCACACACACACGAAAACTTAGAATTGAGTTGTTTGTATTAATAAATAAGTATTTACATAAGAGTCTCTCTCTCTTTGGCTTGATCTTCTAATGTTAGTGGCCTCTCTTTCAGAATCTGCCTATACGCTTACAACCACACTCTAACTAGCTTAATTATCGAACCAACTAATTATCTAACCTCTGACATTGCCTTTTAGGCTTACATTTATACAAAAGGATTCTACAACCAGTTCCTGGTTTAGATCGAAAAACTCCTCAACAAAATCCTAAAATCTCTTCCTTATCTCTAAGGATTCTCCCTAATCCACAAGATCATGAACTAACTCCTAATATAAGTTTTACAATTAATTCTCAAATCTCTCAATCTCTCAACTATCCTAAATCTCTCTTGTTCTCCTACATTCGAGAACATTTACAAATGTGTCTCACCATTCTTAATTAAATCCTATTCTCATTAAAATCTCTCAAAAACCTAAATAATTACATTAATTCAACACTTAGGAAACCAAATTCCTTAAAACACAAGACCCCCTATGTCTACTAAGAGACAATGATATTGTTAAGTTGAATGCTCTTGCATCAAATATAAAAACGTTAGGTATTTAAAAAAAGTAAATTATTTTAATAATATTTTCTATATAGTGATGTGAGAAGTTAGAGTGTAATGATAAATCATCGAGTTAGTTACCAAACAAATGTGCATTCTCTAATTATTTTTGTATATAATGAGCATTTAATTATCAATTGAAATATTAATATTGAATAGTTTTAGTTGTAGAAAATCAACCAAAATAGAACCATTCATATAAGATAAAATTTCAAGGAATAAAAGGGTTGACTAGAGAATTTGTGAGTACTTGTGTTTTTCCTTAGTTAAGATTCAATATATGTTTTGGTGTATATAATAAAATTCATTTACTATCATCGAGACATTTAATTATTATTGGATTAAGTACTAGTATAGATACATCTTAACCATGGATCGAGCAACAACATAGAGGGATCCAATTTTTTATAACATCTCCACTCTTTAAGGTAGTAAAATGAATCGATTTACTTGCTCAAATGCACCATTTTTTTTCTTCCTTGAGTTTTGTCATTTCCATAATTATTTTATTCTTATTTTCATTTTTTCTTAACTTTATCATGTATATAAAACACTACGAGATCAAATGGACCATTATATGTATATATATTATTGTCTACTTGACCCTTGTATCATGATATGAACACTCACACAAGGTTTATAATAATATTCTTACTTAGGAACTACATCCTTTATACATATACACATGAGTTTTGGTTCTCAATATAATATTACATGGTTTTCCACCATGGCGGATTGTCACAGGTTTAAGCAATTTCAATTGCAAATGACTGTTACCTCGATATTGGTCACATGAAGTGTTATCTAGTGTATGTATCTGCCTTATCCATGGTGTTTACCGTTCGATTTGTCTCTCTATTCAACCCTTTGAGAGAAAGTATATTATGTCATGTTTTAAAGATACCCATGCTCTTTGGTCATGCTCGTTGACACTCCGCTATCTACCAACCACATGTCATCATTGTTTGTAAGGGAAATTGTCAAAGAGGAATAATAGAAGAACTCATTTTAACCTTTCTAATTTTATTATTTTTCATCTTCATGAATGTCTATGGTGGAAGCATGTTGTTTCCATTTTATTTTCTTGTTAGTAATATTATGAAAATCTTGCTTGAAATATCCATATTCTTAACAACCATGGCATTATATCTTTCACAATGTATTTCTTCTTCTTGGTGGAAGAAGATCCCTTTCCTGAATTTTTGTATGGAGGTCCAAATTTCTTCTTTCCTTTTTTCTTGAAATGAGCAACAAAGGATTGATCTTCCTCATATTGCAAATATCTCATCATTAATAGCTCTTCTTGTTGAACACCTAATGTCCATGGTTGTTCAAATGTAGTAGATTCCTTCCAACCTTTTATATCTTGTGTAAACGCATTCGACAAGCTAGGAAGATCATTGAATGTTGTAATCACTAGTTCTTGTTCAAGGATAGATTCTCCAATTTCCTGAATCTAATCCCTTATTTTATGAAATACTTATGAAGTAAGAAGCCACATTGTTGTTGTTTGTCATCCTTTTACTTCAGAGTTCATTCTTCAACCTCATAGATTAATCAACATTCTTTATAGCTTAGTGTTGTAGCAGCTACAACACCCTACAAAATTTTGGCCTATACATTTCAGAGCCTTGCTCGATATTGCACATTATTGTCAAAAACTCTAAGATTTATTTCATGTATAATTTTTTTTTTATCGTTTTCGCCTCGTTTTTTACTTAAGATAAATGTCAACTTTTCACATGTGGGTTGTCGCATCAAGTGTAAAAGATCATTCTGGTGATTTCAAGGGTCCATCTTTATGTTAATGAGTTGTCCTAACCACATAAAAACCTATCACACCCATTCACAATGTTTTGAGCATTGTTGTACAAGTGTCATCATGGTCGTTGTAAAGTGTATCTATAGTGTCGCACTTGTCATAATTGGTCATAAAGTAGTCACACATAGGAAAATGTATTGTTTACGAGTCATGGATGATATATGTTATTGAGTCATCAAGTATTCTAAGTGTTAGATCACAGTGGAAGATTTATCACTTCACACATCAGTCTCACTGGTCTAACACTTAACCATTTCCAAATAAGATTTCTGAACCCACAACTTGACCTCACCCAACCTGCATAGATCACAAATTGCACAATTCTAGTCCTCTAGCTATGAACTTAAACTTCGATTCTGCACAATGCATAACTCCTGACTCCTAGGACTACTGCATTGTGTAATTCCTAAGCCCAAAACATATCCTTCACCTCCAGAATTGTGCAATCCTCTCAGATAGCTTGGCCTTAACTGTGCATGACGCAACTAGAAGCCAAACCCTGAGCTCTCTCATGGAGCCTCTGAAATGCACAATCCCATAGTGGACCACCCTCCTTTCCTCTCAGAACTGCACAAAATTCTCCTGTAGTGACCATCCCTGCAACCTATCCCACTCACTACCAAAATTGCGTAGACATGTCCCTCAACCTAGCCTAAATAGCACATTGCACAGTCTCAGGCCTCAAGCCTCATTCGTGGTTGCTAGAACTATGGAATGCACAGTCACTGAGCCACCCTTTCCACCC
Source organism: Pinus taeda (assembly GCA_000404065.3). NCBI lineage: Eukaryota > Viridiplantae > Streptophyta > Pinopsida > Pinales > Pinaceae > Pinus > Pinus taeda. Next base: position 13,543 of record APFE030021741.1, read on the forward strand.
TTCTACTTAGTTCAAGATCAGTCCATTAATTAGAATTCATCATCTTAGGCTAGGATTTTTTTTCAGGTTGATGTCTTATTGTCATGATTGAATTGTAGATATAGGTGTCTTATCATACGATGGTGTGATGATGAATAATGTGATGAAGGAGGAGGACGTGAAAAATACATTCATGTAGCTAAGCATGCAAGCTAATTTATTAAGGCAAAGAAAAGGGACACCAACTCGCGATCAGAACTCAAGACTTGAGACCATTGAAGATTCCTATCACCAAGCCATGAGTAGGTGGAAGGAAAGAGAATTCTCAAGAAGACATTATTCATAGCAGCAACAGTGGCTTGAAAATTTCCACATCATTCATGCAGTTCATATCAACAGTTCCATGTCATTCCTTGTCATGAGTTCTCATATGCCACATCATCATTATGAACCATGTATATTGTATTCATTGTAAAGTAGAAGTCCAAAGGACACATATGTAATATGGAGAGTCATGTAAGCTGAAAAGTGATAGGAATTCAAACATTCATGAGGGTAGTCAAAGAGTCACAAGGACGGGAAGAATTGCCCCTTGGTTATATATACTCCCTCATTATATGAGTAATGGGTTTTTCATCTTGTCTCATCCCGCAAGGAATTAGAGAGATAAGCTAGTTCTTTTGAGGAGAAAAGAGTCGCTCCGATGCTCCACTACTGGAGCTAGTGATGTTCATTGTATACGTGTGTCTTGGAACTTGTTCTTAATATCATAATCCCTCTGGGCCAATACTTTCTTCATGTATGGATTATGGATATTTGTAAGACTATTCTATGAACATTTGTAATTCATTTTTACTTTTATATGTGTTAAAGTAGTTGAATTATTTCAGTTATTTTGGGATGCATGTTGTGAGAATATGATGTAATTGTTATAAACATCGTTTGATCCTTGTGGAGTATTCCACTGTATATTCGACATACCTTCCTTTACACATTGATTTCATTACCTCCTCATCTATCTAGACTATTTTTCTTGATGTTGTGTAGATACTTCTTGTTTATGTGTGTCTCCATTAGGGTGGTAATACCACCTACCTCTTAGAGGTGAAGTTCTCCCCCCCTCAACAATGAAAGAACTTAGACACACATGTCATTGAACACTCACCAAACACACCCCCCTTTCTTTTCAAAGGCACATGTGCACTCCTCTCTCTTTATAACAACTTGGGGGCTTCACTAGAGGAGAAATAACATATCACATGGGTTCATATTGGGTGATATTTATTCAGGAAAAAATGACATAGTATAAAGGGGTGTAAAAAATGTAAATGAAAAAATGGATAGCCACAATATCTAGTGAAATTAGGGGTTTTCTAAATTGGGAAGTTGTATTGGCTTAGTATTGGTAGGGGGTTAAACAATGTGACTTTTAGAGGAATTTTCCAATATGTAGTCAAATTAAGGGTATTGTTTGATATGCCAAGAACACACGTGATATGTCGTAGGCTCATGGAGTGAAGCCCGCATGGCTAATAGTTAGAGTCGAGGAAAATCTATAAATTTACTGAAGGGTTTTCCTCTCAAGAGAAGAGAGGTTTTGGCCTTGGTAGAAAGCCAACATCTTGTGTTTTTGTTCTTATTTTTTTAGTAGTAGTTTGATGAAGTACACACACATGCATTAATAATAAGAAGAAGAATATTAAGATAACAAGAAAAAATAAAAAGACTCCACAAATTGTTATCAAGTCAAGAAGAATCACACTACACCTAATTTCCCTTGATTCCTCAACATGTGGCACCGATCTGGCATAGACCTCAAGATGACATGTTTTTGATGTTGACACACTATGTGGCAAGGTGATATATATTAGCATGTGCGATGCTGCTAACAAGGTGATATAGATTAGCATGTGAAATGGTGCTAACATAGAAATTGGATGGTTGTAGTAGGTGACATGGATAGTAGATGTCGGGAGGTCAACTACTAAGTGTTGGTCTATCATGAGGTTTGGACCCTTATTTTGTGCTTAAGCCAAAATATTAATAGATCTTGAAACACTTGTTGGATGACAAAGATAGAGTTCCATTAGCTAATAATGGTTATGATACTATCTTCATAGAGAAGGTTTGTTGTTCACTAATTCAAGGACAATAGTAGCAAGGTATGTGAGGGTGGCTAGGGTCCTCAAGAAGTAAATATATAGATGAAAATAGACTCGAGTGAAGAAGTATTAGAGGATTTCCTCCAAAGGTAGAGGAATCACAAACCATTAATCAATATCAGTTTGGCATAAATAATGATCCAAACATAGATATAGCTAGGACTCATAAGTGACATTGAAAGGAAGATTAACACATAAATGTTGAATTCATCAATGAACATCTTCCACTTAATTACAACCTTTCTTTGATAGACTCTTTTAGACTCTTTACATGTTCGATTGAATAGACCTCATTTTGGTGATCCTCTTTTACCTTTTTTGTAGTTCTCACATGATGTCAAGAATTAGAGGCTCATCCAATATAAAAGGAATTCTTCCCACTTTTGAAATGTAGAATAAGGAGCCATTGGGTCCACCTTCATTTCATTGGTTACTTAGATGTTTATTGCCACTTTTGTGCCCCATCCATTAGGTGTCTCTATTGGGGGAGTAATTTTAAGTTAGTGGCATGTCCCAATTAAGAGACTCAAGGTTCCAAATTTTCTAGATCCATTTTGGGCATTAAATTGAAATTCCTCGAGCAAAAAATTCACAATATTAGCATAGAATGTTGTGACACAATTCTTCATATACTTATCTTTATAATGGTGTAAAAATCACCCCAACAAGATATCATATTTTTAATATCAAGTAGGACCTATTATTTTCATTTATTTTGTATTAAGTTTAATCCACATGTTATTTTTATTAATAATGTTTAAAAGGAAAATTTCATGTATTATTCATAAAAGATATCATCTATTTACACTGAAATGATAAATTTTTAATATTATTAAATATAAGAATCCTTCATTTAAGGCTTTCACTATACCATTATGTTATTTTACATTTCATCATAGATTATTCTTCTATCCTTATAACACATGCATTATCTTTTAATATAAATAGCTTTAATTATATAATAAGTCTTTTATATTGGAATATAGATATTTAAAATTGTACAATAAAACTGTAATATTTTAAAAATGATGAGGCCATCAGCCAGCGCACATTACTGGCATGGAATATTTTTAGGCTTGGTTGACTTATTTCATAATAAAGACAGGCCGTATAAATAGAAATTGGCATGTTACATTCTTTAGAAATTGGCATATTACGTTATTTTTAATGGTGAAGTTAATCCAACCCGCTCAAAATGAGGTGGCACCATCTCTCCAAACGTCTATAAATGATGGGCATCAAACGGTTAGAAATGATGTGGCATTGTTGCTGTAAATTAGCCGTTGATAGAGCCCCTGAATCACTTTTGGATTCTCTTGTGCTGTTCACTTGAACGAAATGTCCTTCCGATGCTGGACCATTTGCATTATCATTTTGATTTTTGCCTTTCTTTTTAACCGTTTCAAAAGCTATTTCTAACCGTTTCAAAAGAAGATGATATAAACACATTCTCACACGCCGAGTACCCACTCTCCTCTTGTTGTTCCCTACGCCGAGTACCCATTCTTTATCGATGTTTGTTTGCTTAGCATGCTGGTTTCTTTTGGGGTGTTTCTGTTATGGTGGGATGCTTTCCGTTCATTTCTTTGATGTTTTTCATTGTTTTTTTTTGCCCTATGCGCTTCATTGCTTGTCTGCGTGATTTTATTTTTGTTGCAGAACCTGAAGCACATTTTTGCTCTGTGTTTTCAGTTTTTGGCTCTGTGATTTTATTTTTGGTGCAGAAGGTGGCGCACAAGATAGATGTGACTACTTTTAGATTTTAGATTACTCCAGAATACACGTTTTCGCCTCGCATGGAATTGACAACCAGGTATGCTTAGAGAGTAGGGGTTGCTTCATGGTTTAATAAATTTTATTTATTAATTGTTTGAGATTCAGATTTTGGAAAATTGGAAGAGTTTTAATTATTGGCATTGTAGTAGACAAAAACCACCCATAGTAATAGTAATTATTAGTATTGTAAGGGTTTTAATAATTAATTTGCCATTTGGAACCATAAATCCTAATGGGTTGACATTAATTTCAGTAAATTACAGCTATCAGTAAATTACAGGTATCTTAATTTTCTGCTGGTTGATGTAAATTTTGTTCATGGTCTCAAGTGATCTCATAATCACGACCTTGTTCTTTCTATGTCGCTCTCGATCTTTTAACCCTACCCTGTATTATTTAACGTTTGTTTTTTTTGGGGGTTTTCCTGGCTTTTTAATTTTGATTGTTCTTTGAACAGATCAAGAATACCTGATTCTCACTCAACCGCCTGGAATACACGAAGCCCAGTAAACATGGTTCAGCGCAAGTTCTGGTAGAGATCAAGAATACGCGATTCGCCTGGAAATAACACGACACCCAGTAAACCTGGTTCAGCCCACCTGCAGGTAGGTTTCTTTCCTAATTTTTTGGAGTCCATCTTGAATGATACTAATTTGGATCCAATTCAATCTAGCTAAAATCAACCTTCCAATTCAATATGCAGGGTCTCCCTCTATTTTTTATTTTTTCTTAGCAGATAACATAAAGATTATATTTCCTTATTTGTTGGCTACTCTAAAGAAACGTAGTTCTGCCTCTTCAATTTCTGTTTCTTGAATTAAAATAGTTGAATTAAAGAAACCTCCATTACAGCTACATTTCGTCAGAGCTGCTATCAAAGTAAAACCCAGTCCATACATCTCAGCTTTATTATTCCGTTTTCCTTCTGGTGTTCTTGGCTTTCACAGATGCCTCAGTTTCTTCTTAATTCATTTCAGCGGTTGTAATCTCTTTGTCTCCTTGCCATAGATGCCATGTCAAGGATCCGTTCCATTGTTTTATGTTTCGTCGTGTGAAGCAGAGCAATACAAACCTCCATTGGTTCCAATTACAATTATAATTACAGTGCTATTTCCTCAGAGCTCTACTCTCAAAACAAACCCCAATTCTTGTAATTTCAGTCAATATTCCTGAGTTTTTAGTAAGTTTCTAACTATCAACCGTGGAATTTTATACTGCGGAAATTTCAACAAAATATTCCTAACTATTCAGAAAAAAATAGCGAGTGATTTGCAAAGACGTGCTGGATATAACTAGGCATGGAAGGGATTATGAGTCAATCTGCTTAAAAATAATGAATAATTCGCCCCATCTAATCTTTTTGCATACTGACTTTTTTATTTTTATGTTTTTTTTTAAGTGTCTTTCTGGGTTTTGATTCCATACATTATCTCTAACTTACTATTCCTTGATTTTCCATTGCTTTTCAAATCAGATTTAGAATATTTATAAATTAATAAAATAGTAAATATGGTCTGCCTCGCTGAAATTGGAAAATTCTATTAGTAAATAGAATAATTAGATTTTATTTATTAATTATTTTTTCCCAGTTTTCTCTTAACCAGTATGCCAAACCACAAAAAGAATAGGGTAGGGTATTTTCAATTAATGTTCTGGGTATTTAAAGATGAATATTTTAAAGGTACTTCTCTTTAACCAGTTATAGATGTAGTTTCTATCTATCCTCTAATCTTTGCTCTTCAAGGAAACTTAATGTGTTCATTTCAGTTTTCTTCATGTTAATATATTTAACTATATAATGAGTTAAAACCACAATCGTTTTTACTGATTCCTTTAGTTGGGCTTAATTTATTATCATAGTTTTATGGATCCAATTAGTGTTCGACGGCATTCAGATCATTACATTTATTCATTGACTTAGTTTATCTGTGTGAAGGTTTGTGGTTTTATTTAAATTGGTTTCTTACTTTCACATTTATCTGTTTGTGAATTCTTTTTCTCAATTAAAAATACATTGGACTTACTCTCAAAATTAGTTTTGGATGAGCCATCCAATAAAAAGGATAATTCCTCTAAAAAATTTGTTTTAGATTATTATATTTCTCTAAATACTTTTCAATTATATTTTTACATTTTACAAATATGTTTTTATTTATATCTTATAACTTATGCTACATTTAAATTTTTAGATTATTGGATTTCTCTAAATAATGTTAAATTATATTTTTACATTTTACAAATATACTTTTTATTTAAAAATATGTTTTTTATTTATATCTTATAATTTATGTTACATCTTGATTTTCATTAGTACTTTGGTTAAGTTCAATATATTTTAAATTGTATATTCATACATTTAATTTATTTTAAATAAATTTTTATTAATAGCATTTAATTTGTTTTGGAGTGATCCCTTTATTAATATTGTGTTTTAGTTTAATTTAATTTTTAAATGATTTTCAAATTTAAATATTTAATTTGTTATCTAAGTTTGGCACTATATTTACTATTGGTATGACGTAGTATGATATATTTTTTAATTAAAATAACACAATGTGCAAAGAGAAAAGTTTGAAATTAAATAAAGTGATAATGTTCTTATATTTAAATATTTATGATAAAATTAAATTATACTATAAATGCTTTTTAAGATTTCCTTTGAATATATATATTTTATTAAAATTTTCAACTACAACATGTATATATATAAATTCTTAGAAACCTAGATTGTGTTAGACTAGGGAAGGCTCACCTAGAGTGGGCTAGGATAGACTAAATTAGACTAGGCTACACAAAGATAGAATAACTTTATGCTAGGGTGTGGTCTATCCAAAAATAGGATAGCCTACTTACTCTATAGTAGGGTAAGTTAAGCTAGAGTAGGCTAGGCTATGCTAATATAGAGTAGACTAAGGTAAGCTAGAGTAGGCTAGGCTACACTAGGCTACACTAAGGTAGGTTAGGCTAGGCAAGGGGAGGTTAGGTTAGGTTAGGCTAGGCTAGGAGAAGTTAGGCTAGGTTAGGTTACGCAAGGTTAGGTTATGGTAAGCTTAGGCTAGGCTAGGTTGGGCTAGGCTAGCTTAGGTTACACTAAGATAGGTTAGGCTAGGCTAATTTAGGT
>APFE030021744.1:0-33810 GCA_000404065.3 Pinus taeda
AGTAAATATAAAAAATGCTTTATTTATTTACCATACCTCTCATTTATTTATATTTTTATTAATTTATCATACCTCTTTTATAAATATGGTATTTGGACCTTTGGCCAATAGGATTCACTTAAATAAAACCTATTCTTAAAAATGGGCGAATGGATTCACTTAAATAAAACCTATTTTTGAAAATGGGCGAATGGAAGGTTGTAACTCCTAATTTCAAGGGCTAAATTTACCTTTTTTACCCTCCCCCTTAAAATAAGGTGGCCTATTTGAGGTGATTTGTAAAAATGTACTATGATACAAAATATTCGCCTACTAAAAATTTAAAACCCCTTAATTTCGCCAAAGGGTGAACATTTGCCCCTAAAATTTTCTATGGGTATGGTCTTTCTTTGAATCCTAAGAAATCTCAATTCACCCTAAGTGAGGGGAAGCTACTAAGACAAATAGTAGCAAAGGAAGGTGTGAATATTGATCCTAAACTAGTTGAAGCCATCAGTCATATTCCTCTACCCAGGAATAAGAAAGAGGTCCAAGCCTTTTTGGGGAGAATAAATTTCTTGAGGAGGTTTATACCCAACTACACAGAAATAGTCAAGGGTATTATGAACATGCTTAAGAAGGAAAATGAAGTCAAGTGGAGCCCTGCCCCCCGAGATTATTTCATTAGAATTAAAGAAGCTTTGGCTGAAACCCTGGTACTAGTCAACCCCAAATATTTAGCGCCTTTCTATATCTTTTCTTCAGCTTCTCTACATACTATTGTTGCAGTGCTACTACAGAAGAATAAATATTGTTATCAACAACCCATCACCTTCTTCAGCCAAGTCCTAAGGGATGCTGATCTGAAATATAACATCTTGGATAAACAAGCCTATGCACTAGTCAAGGCTTTGAAGGCATTTCGTATATATGTGCTACAATCGGAAATAACAACATTTGTCCCAATGAAAACAGTCAAGGACATCTTGGTGCAAGGAGATAGTGAAGGAAAAAGGGGTAGGTGGATAGAAAATATAAAAGAATATGAGCTAGACATAAATCCCACTAAGCTCATAAAAGGCTAGGCATTGGCCAAGGTATTATCTGAATCAAATTTCCAATCTTTAGGGATAAACCTAATAATAGAGGAAGGTAGACCAAAGGATCACCAAAACGGGATTAAAACATCCGAGCAGAAGATTTATGCTAAATATGAGGGATCACCCTAGTATAAGAACATTGTTCATTATCTCTTATTCCTGAGGTGCCCGCTGGGGCTGGATAAATACAAATACTAAACTTTGAGATTACAAGCAAAAAAATATATCATATCCAATGGTGTACTCTACTAGAAGGACCCAGTGGGGGTATTGCTGTTATGTTTGGTGGAGGGTGAAACCCATAAAGTGATTGAGGATTTTCACGGAGGAGTTTGTGGAGGTCACTACAGCTGAAAGACCACATCACATAAAATCCTCAAGGCAGGATTCTACTGGCCTACACTGTTTGGGAATGTTCATAACTAGGCCAGGTCATGCCAGAAGTTCCAAGTGTTCACTGAGAGGCAAAAGATTTCTCCTCTCTCCCTGATCCAAGTGCATGTGGAAGAACCTTTCAGACAATGGGGACTAGATTTCATAGGAGAAATAAACCCACCGTCTAGTGGCCAACACAAGTGGATATTGATGGCCACAAATTATTTCACCAAGTGGATAGAGGCCATCCCTGCTAGAAATGCTATAGATTCAGTGGTAATCAAATTTATGGAGGAGAACATACTATCTTGCTTTGGTTGTCCCTTCAAAATTATCATTGATAATGCTCAGGCCTTCAAATCTGCCAAGTTCATCAGCTTTTGCCAGAAATTCAATATCATCATCAAGCACTCCACTACCTACTATCCTCAAGGTAATGGCTTGGCTGAGTCCTACAAATAATGTGGTGAGGGTGCTAAAGAAGACCATTGTTGAGAATCAGAGGGACTAGGACTCCTAACTGAAGTTCACCCTATGGGCCAACCAGGTAACTCCTAAATGATCCACGGGGAAATCACCTTTTGAGCTAGTGTATGGTAAGGTTGTGGTCTTCCTGATCCAATTAGCGATGTCGATGGCGAAGTTATTACAAGAAGCTAAGGAGGAGCTAAGTCCCTTGACAAGAAGGATAAATCAACACGTCAAGCTTCATGAAAACAGAGAACAGGTGGGGGCCAAAATTTCAAATTACCAACAAAAAGAGGAAATCCCTATTTGACAAGAAGGACAAGGATCAACCTATTCAACCAGGAGATTTAGTTCTCTGATGGGACGTCTGGCGGGAAGACAAAGGAAAACACGGAAAATTCGATCTGCTCTGGTTTGACCCTTTTAAGGTTGCAAAAGAGAGAGGAAACAATACTTACATGCTTGAAAATTTGGATGGTGAATTGCTGGAACTGTCAGTAAATGGTCAGTTCCTCAAGCTCTATTTCCAAAACTAGAGGTCTGCGGTCATAGTAAATACAGGTGTGTATATTGTAATTGTTATACGAAATTTCCAGTTTATGTTGAAAATTCGACTTTCACAAAATTATCGTTTGTTTAGAAAAGACTCCATGCCCAAAGAAGAAGTTCACAGTTTGTAGGTTCTCAGCACCTTGCTAGAAAGGCACTGTCCCCAGGTGGAGCCAATGTTGTCACCTTTTGAAAATAGATTTCCAGTTGTACAAGGAGTACCAAATAACATAGAGGTTTGCATCCATCTTCCAAGATGTAGAATCTCTCAAAGCTAAATTAGACCCTCTCCACTAGAAAGTGTTCAGAATAAGCTTTCCAATGGAAGGTGGAAGTCCAAAAACGGACTCATGGATTAGAAGTTAGAGTAGATTGAAGATACCCTTTCAAAGCCATAAAACAAAAGAAAAATGGCTAAGGGTCAGTCCAATCGCAAATCGCAATCATAGTTTCCTAGCAGTAGCAGTGGGGGAGGACAGTACAAATATGCGATGGAGCAATTGCCTATATCTGAGATCGTAAATGTTAGACCTTCGCAGTCAGTGAATGGACGATCAAAGAGATTTCAAAGTGTGGTAGAAAGGGGCAAAGCTTTGATATCGGCAGATCAACAAATCTATGATCGATGGGTCCAAAAGGCCATTTTTAAGGAATTGCAGGGGAATATGCCAATAGTGTTAAAGTAATAGGGGAGGGCCAACACCGATTTACAAAAGAAATTAGTTGCAGAAGCAGAGGTAGGCACACCTTTTCTCTCTCCTCCAGGGAGGCAACATGGCATAATATCATTAGCCCAAATGAATACACATGGCAGCTGACGTCAGCATGACGTGGCAGTACGGAGGACACATGGCATGCATATTCGACATTTTCAGGGTCTTATGGGGACGTATCGGGGTGACATGTGTCACCACTCAAGAGGTGCCACCTGGCACTAATGACATCATCAATTTCCCAGGGTCCCTCCTCCGCCATCAAATAAACATGACCCATCTCCGAGTGGTCGAGATTCACTTCGTCAGATCAACGGCTCCCAGGCCTTCCCACCCCCCCTCCCCCCCACCCCACCCATGTTTCCCTTTATCGATGAGGGGGCGTCCGAAAAAGTGGTTTCCCCGCTAGGACCTGCCGCTACATCCCTCTCATATCATTTTGCACCCCCCCCTTACTTACCACTTACTGCTCAGGCCCCCCTCTAAAAATTGCTCATCATCACACTCTCTCTTGTATTGCGATTGCGATGCCCTGAGTGGGCCCATACCAAAAATCACCAATCACAAGGGTCAAGGGGAGATATTAAAGGCAAAGCATTGTAAACCAACGATGTGTAGGATTCTATGTAACAAAGGAAGAAGAACCGTGGGGGGGATTCCGAAGGCCCTACTGCCTAAAGGACTAAGCAATTAGTCATAACCCCCAGTCACATGAAGCAAAAGGGACTAAAGTGGATCTAGAGCCCCGGTCTTGTAAAATATTGTCAACGTAAATCCCAATATGAAAACTCCGCAACTAGGTAGTACATAAATTTAAGGGCATAGTGGGTCAACAGTTGTGGCATTTAATAAGGAAGACAAAGCATTCAAACCCAACATGGGCTGATCCATAAAGGCCCTCTATGACATGAAACTAGGGTCGACGTTGATAGAAGTAAACAAGGACTTGGTAGCTTAGGAAGACTTGATGATCCAGCATGGCCCCCCCCATAAAAAGGGAAGGCAAAGTACTGCCGAGGGGTCCTTTGCTTCAATACTGCGGCATGAAACTGATTGTGCCCACTCCTAGCTTTGAAGGATGAATGGTTCAAGCAGTAAAGGCATAAATGACGGGAGTCGGATGAGTAACATAAGAGGCCATACCATGAGAAAACTACAACCTGAAATAGAAGCGATCACAGGGATGGGCATGAAGATAGTTTGTTAACATTGTTCATCTGATTGATTGACTGATTTTTTATCCTAAAATGTACAACCCTTTAATGAGGCAATTAATATTTTGTAATACTTTTGGGCCGCAGAGCCATCCTTGGCCGAGACAGTTAGTCAACTTGGCAGCTGAGACTCGGTCGAAGATATTTTGATGTAATGAATGTCCAATGCTCCCCCTCTCGAGATAAATAGGGGGAAGCAACACTTCACAAAAGGTTCAGAATCCTGAATAAAACACTATATGTTATTTTCAGACTGTATGTCTTTATAATATAGATCTTTCAGAATATTAAGGAAATGGTGGTTATTCCCCCTTCGAGTATTACAATAAGTTATCCTTCTGTTTAAAACCCATTATGTTCATGTTTCTTATCTGAATTCATGAAATCATAGCTGCTAGAAATACTTCATACTTCCTCACAGATTCATTTGTATTGATTTATTAATGCATGTGCTTGTATGGATTATTGAGATTATATCTTTAAAATTGTACTTCATGAATCCTAGCATTCTCTCTTTATTTTGTCCATTATATCTACCTGTAACTCAGATAAGTGTAGAAATTATTGATGCATCAAGCTCTATGTGATAAGTGTAGAATTCTTGACATTTTAAGCTCTATATGATGAGTTACTCCTTCTCCCTATCCTCTCTCACAACTCTGCAAAAGCGTATTAAACTGTAAGTCCTTGAACTACTTGGCCTCCACTGTTTTATGCATATATTTATGCAATTTGTATATGTGAAGAAATACTAGAAATCCATGCCTTACAACTTTAGATGAATGAACCAACCCATTCCACTTAAATATATACATTTATGAAGTACATGTGATGTCTCCAATCTCTTGAAAATCTTACGAGACACACAAAATCTAGATGTGCCCAGGCACTGGTCTCGTTAGCAATCCAAGGCTGTCTTTGGGAGCGACAACAATACCCACCTTCGTGCAAAAGGTATGAAATATATTTGTGAACTCTGGCACTTCATTAGGGTCAGTGAGGACAATATTGCAAGGGCTCAAGTAGTTCAAGTCCAACTCCTTATACCTTGACCTTGTTAGGGACATGCACTGAAAAACAAAGAAAGAGAAAACTACTCTGATATCACTAATCCATATTTATGAATGGAATGAAATGAAATGCATATATAAAATAGAAACAAAAATATACAATGAAATCAAACTTAAATTAATAAATAGAAAATTCTGAAAGTTATTTACATGCAAAATGAAAATAAACCAGCTTGAGCAATGGTATCTTATCTCTGATAAGACATGTGAAAGCTATGCACCTTCCTAACTGTGTTACAATGAGGCTTAGAGACCTTTTTATCATGAAAAAGAATGAGAAATATTAAACATCCAAAACCATAGCCCTAGGATATGAAGTGCCAAAGGTTTATGGACCCCAATGGTGTAGGTTGGAATGTCAACTTCACGGGATCGTGACTTTGGGATACGATCCTCATTTGGCGAGTAGGATAGTCCATTAGAAAGGTCTATCCCAAGAGAATAAATTTTGACTACAAACATCAATAACTGAATTAAATTTTCCCATCTCCCCAAAAAATTTCGTTTAGGGCCTCAAAATGGCTCAGGAAGTTTAGGACCCAAAAATTGCCAAAATAGGAAACTGTGCTAAAAATAGTAAATTGTGCTATGAAAAAATGTAATAGGTGGGTGGCCACCAATATTGACCTAGATTAGTAGAAGCATCAAGAAAGAAAGAGTGGAATGAAGCTATGAAAGAAAAATTGAATTCCTTGGTTAGAAATGATACATGGGACTTGGTCAAATTACCGAAAGGAAAAGATGTAATTGGCACTAATGAGTGTATAAAACCAAGTACAAATCAGATTGCACAAAGGGAGTGCATTGATTATATTGAGACATTTTCCCTAGTGGCAAAGTTGGATACAATCAAGATGGTTCTTACATTAATTGCTCAGTACAAACGGGCAAATGTTTATATGGATTTTAAATCAAAATTTTTGAATGGTTATGTGGATGACGAAATTTATGTCGATAACTTTGAGGGTTTTGAAGTGCTAGGAAAACAATATCGTGTTTAGAAGTTGAAGAATGCCTTGTATGGTCTTAAGCAAGCGCCAAGAGCTTGGTATTCCAAAATTAATAAGTGTTTCCAGGATCATGGCTTAGTTAAAAGTTGATTTAAACCCAATCTCTATATCTTTCAGTCAAGAAAATACATTCTGATAGTTGTCTTATATGTTGATGATTTGATCTACTTAGGGAACAATGTTGAACTATTTTAAATATTTCAGTGACATACGATTGTTGAGTTTGAGATGACAAACCTTGGTGAATTGCTTTTTTTTTTGGTGTTGAAGTTTGGTAGAAGAAAGATGGCATTTTCATGTCACAAGCCATGTATGCTTGGGACATTCTGAAGAATTTCAAAATGTTGAGCTGCAAACCAACGACAACTCCTTTGGAAGTTGTGTTGAAGTTATACGGACATGATGACTCCAATTCAATTGATGTTACTTAGTATCATCAATTGATTGGAAGTTTGATCTGCTTAACTAGAACTCAACCATATATTTATTTTGCATTTGGTATGGTATAAATATTCATGGTAGAACCCAAGGCATTGCATTAGAAATAAGCTAAAAAGGTTTTAAGATATATGCATGGTACAATTGGTTATGGTTTGGTATACAAATCTACAAAATATTTCAATTTGACGAGTTATACAGATTCAGATTGGCTTGGATGCATGGATGACATGAAATCGACTTCAGGGTATTTATTCAACATGGTTTCAATAACAATTGGTTGGAGCACTAATAAGAAACCCACAAATTTTCTCTCCATAGCAGAAGAAGAGTATAAAGCAACAATGACAATAGCATGTGAAGCATTTTGGTTGAGATGAATTATAGGAGATCTACATGAGTAGTAAGAGCAACCAACTCAGTTGATGTTTGATAATCAAAGTGTTATTCAAATCACCAAGAATCAATTTTTTCATAAGAAGACCAAGAATCTTGATATTCAGTATCATTTTTTTTAGATTTGGTTCAATGAGTGATCTAGATCAAGTACTACAGAAGATATGAACTTGTAGCCTATATATTCACTAAGGCACTATCTAAGGAAAAGTTCTGCAAATGTAGATATGATCTTGGAATATTTCTAAATGATCATTATGGAGGAGAAATGTTCGGATGATGATTCATTTGTCATACACTAGATGTTATATTATTGTAAGTTGTTATTTTTAGTGAAAGAAATGTGTACTGATTTGTGGAGAAAATGTTGGAGTGATTGATGAGAGATTATAGGAGTGACTGAGAGAATCCTGAGACATATCATGTATAAATATATTACTTTGGTAATGTAATAATTAGGGAGTTGGGTGTGCATTATTGTTGGTAAATTTTTGATCTATAATTTTGCTAGTGGTTTTTCTTCATTAAAAAAAACTAAACCATAAGTATGAAATATTTACAGCAACTTTTCCTAATTTATGTCCACATGGGTATGTTTTTTCTTTCTTGTTTTTTTCTCCCTAACTAGTCTACAAAGCATCATGATGCCAAAGTTTAATGCAAAAAAACTTGAAAAATACAAAAATATGCCTGCACATAAAAAGGTCAAAAACTATATGCCTATTTATGGCTTGGCTCGGGGATTCATTTAGAGAGGCAAGGGACTTTTTTTTTTAAAATTGACCTACATTAAAAGATTTTGAATAACAAAAAGATTGAAATTCAAAATAATGAGGGCTATTAACAAGAGTACCTTACCTTAGATGGAGATTCTCAAATGTCATTGTCCACATTTAGCGTCCACAACTTCTTCTTATCCCATTATTGTATTCTCTTATCAACTGTGTAGTCAAGTTTATTAGCCAAACTATCCAATCGAAAGGGTGATGCAACACTGAATAGGAAACATTGTGGATAAACACATTAGCATGCATGGTTATATATTTAATTTTCTATGTGGATTGGAGAATATGGTTTTCCATTGTGCCTTGGAACTTGGATGGTGTTCTAGGCTCCTTTTCCTTCAATTTGCTTGGCATAGTTTAAGAATTGTCTATACTTAGTCTCTTAAGTGTTTGTAATGAAGTTTGACAGTTATTTGCTTAACATATTTCATTGTAGGGAGATATTAGGGAGTAGTGAAGGGTTTTTAACAATGGCCTATGCATCAACAAATCTTTGCTATTGTTTATATTCCATTTAAATGTTTTTCTTTACATAATGTCAGTGTGCCCCTACACCACAACAAAGGTACGCTTCATTATTAGAACTAGCAAGCTAGAAGAAACAAAACAAATAAAACATAATATCTACATAACAAATTATAACATTGGTTTGACAAAATGACTAACATAATAATAATAAAAAATGGCATATATCCTATTATAATATCAACATTATAAAATGAGAGAAGATACACAAACATAACATGTATCTTCTCTTTCTATATATTATATATATATATATATATATATATATAATATATATTATATATATATATATATTATATATATATATTACACAATTTAATCTTTGAGATCAAGGGCACGCCTATTTCAATTGAATGAGTGGAGGGTCAAGGGAGGGACAACTAAATGAGAAGGATAGGCACTTAGAAGTGTTAACATGGCTTGTCAATATGTGTTGTAGAAATTATAGTTGAGTAGGTGTAAGATTAAATGTGAAGTATGTTAAGCTTGATGGTCTCAATAACCACTTTGTTAAGTAACGTTAAATGTTACGTAAAATTATGTATAAGTTACTTGATTTGAATTGTTTCAATAACCTCAAACAACATTAAATTTTAGTGTGTAAAAAAGTGGTTATTGATTACCAATACAAACTATAAACTGAAACAAAGCTAAATATAAATCTTATGTCAATTGTGGAATATACACTTTGAAAGCATGGAGGGTCAAATGCAGAGTTTAGATGAATTCATACATGAGCATCGCACCAAGAGGTAGCAAGAACTTAGGAAGGATCAAGGTTGAAATACAAAGCAAAGGATGAACATTGGTAGAATAGAAAAGTTGTAGGTTCTTGTGAGCTAACGAAGCATTAGAAATGGTGAACAAGGGTGTAGAGATAAAGAGGATCTCTCTAACATCATAGCTCAAAGTGGGTGGGGATCCTTCCTGATTTTTCTAATAGGGGGCACATCAAAGTACATAAGCCTATCTCAATTTAACCTAATAAAGGGCACATTGAAGTATATGTGCCTATCTCAGTTTAACCGTGCCACTAATGCTCACTAGAATTCTCACCGGATCAACATGGGGGACTCAACAAAGAAGTGAACCAGTGTGCGTCTTGGAGAAGCATTATTGGAGAGTGGGCTCATCACTCATGCCACATGCGAAATGTTAAGGGAGGACTATTTGAACTTGGTGGTCAAACAATCAATCACAAAGTGTGTTAGGATGATCATCGTGTGACACAAAGGTCGCTAGAGGATGCTCACTAGGAGAAGGATGGTGCCAATAGGGATGAAATTTGATGGGAAAAGTTCATGTCACAGGGATTGTTTTGGTCAAATACAGTTAAAAAAATTCCCATCTTTAAACATTTTGTTAAAATGATAAAAACAATCACTAGAATTACAAAAACTATCAAATTTGACAAGTGTTTTAGATTTGAAATTCCTTCCCAGAGTACCACAACTCTCGGGACAGATACACGGCCACATTGGATGTGTTGATATCGCTGGCCTCGTTGGCACTCATGATATATGACCTTTATGCTCGGTGATTCCTTGATATTTTTATGTAAGACTGCTGCATTTCCTTTTAGGTCAAGCTTATGTGCCTTCCAATGATGCACATTGTGAGATATATGGTGGTATGCACATATATTTATATTTATATTAAAAGAAAGGTGCAGTTAAATTGTTTTATTTTTAATAGTTATATGTTTTGTTTTTTTCACATAAATTGTTATTTTTGTTTGTTTAAACTGAATTTTTGAATATATGAATGGATTCACCATTTTGATAAATAATCTCTAATGGGGGCGCAAATGGTGGAGGGAATGAATATATTTTGAGAGATGTGCTGAGGTTACATTTGTCTTATTCTGGACATGGCATGATAGTGTGTAGGTGAGAGGGGATGATCTTTACACTTAACGTCCTTTGGTTATAAATGCATGGTCATTCCAATGGGGTGGTAGAGGTACATTACACAAGGGAGTGGAGGTGAGGTTCATTCCTCAACTTCATGCATCTTGATTGATTTGGTAGCGTGTTCCTTTGGTTTTTTGTTGCATGCCAATGAGCTTAGGTTTGTTGGTGAGGAGTTAGCTTTATTTATGATTTCGTCCATGTTGGTGAGAGTGTGGGGTCGATGTTTTTTGTTATGTATATGCATACCATAAAGATTGGGCTAGTGTTTGAACTGGTGGTCATATACTCAACTTCGCCCATCTTGGATAGTGAATTCAAAGGTATTTCTTACCCTTGTCTACTTCTTGTTTGCGGTTGTTTGTACCCAAGTCATTTTTTAGTGTGGTATTAAAGTTGAGGGGAGTCGAGTTTCGTCAGTATAAGGTTTGCATATATTCAGAGTTTTGTTTCAAACTCTCTAGTTTACTACTATGGATTTCTTTGGGTTTCTAAATTGGGGTTTTGTTAGGTCAATTGAGGAGCTAAATTGTTGCTTTAGATTTGGAACTATTTTGTGTATGTTGTTATTTGCTTTTGGTGTGAGACCTTTTTTTGTGGCTCTTTTGGGTATTTACATTCATCAAGTGTTGGTATGGCGTTGGATTTTGTGGTGTCTTATGTCCTTACAATGTGTTGAACTTTAAACCTTACTTGAATTTGGACCTCTAGTGTAGAATTTGGGGGACGACCTGGTTGTCTTTCGGTCTGGTTTAGGAGGGGAGGTGGTTCCTCCATTTGCTTGTTTTTTTGGTTGTGGTGCTCTCATTGGTTGTTTGCAATGTTCTCTTGTCACTACCATTATGCCCCCTCATCAAAGAATGGTGATCATATGTGGTGGTGTAGGTTGTGTTGGAGTCAAACGATCTCAGCCTTTTGCCTATGACTTAGTGGCAACATTCTTTGATTTTGTCCCTCTTGAACTTCACAAAGAAATTATGTTGTTAGAGTCGAAAGAATATGGGGATCACCCTTATCATCCTGATTAAAAAATTATTGGTGATGGTTTGAAATGGTTTCGAACCTGGGTAGATTTAGGAAGAGAAGACTTTATTTCCTGCATTCTCTATCCTTGCATCAACAAATGGACACTCTGTTATGTTTAATTTTCAAGGATAATCAAGTTGAAAATTATAATTTGTTTTATGGGTTTGAAGATATCAAGTATGTTAAGGAATCATAGGTTTTGTCTTAACAACATTGACTCTTATCTGAGTCATGTGGAGATTTTTTGGTGTCAGATTTAGACTTGGGGGATCTCACAGACCCTCCTGGAGATCGTACTAATCCACCAGTTATTAGTGCTCAATAATTTACTATCATTACCTTCGATTAAGACTAAAAATATGGTATCACAGTTTTTTGCTTTGCTTGAAAAGCTTGTTTCAATCACGTTTCAGTGATGTTGACAATTTTCTTGCTCTCAACAACAGGGACTTGTGGAGATAGTTGGTCGTATTTGAGGGCTTCCTAGTTTTGTACTTGTTTTGGTATGAGAAGGGACTTGTAGCTCATTACCCTTGTGGTTTATGCCGTTCAAAGTTTGTCACAATCTATTTGCCTTAACAACTCTTTGCCTGCCATACGTAATGATCTACCCCTCTATATTGGTTTTGTCAAGCAACAAGTATGATTGACCTCTAGTTATGTTGGAGAAGATGCCCACTACCAACACAATGTGCAAGCTTTTACTTGTGTCTTTTCTCTTTGGAATATTACTGTTGTTTTTGTTGTTGTCTTTGGATATTGGCTACAAAGATTTTGGTTAAAATTCTCTTGGAACTATTGTTCTACAGTGACCTTTGGTTCATGGAATGCTTGGAATTTAGGTTAAGTTGTTGTATTTTCTCTTGTCACAGCTCCCTGGAGGATGGAAATTGGACCACGTTTGTTATGAAGAGTCGAACTCTCTTATTGTCTAGAGGATATCCCTGTTCCTCTGTCATTAATTTATGAATGTAATCATCATGTAATCTTTTTTGAAGTAATACAAATTACTATAATCCACAGAAAAAACATTTTGATAAATAAATTCAGCGCTCCCAAAAGTTTAAGATATTCACATCATAAACACTTCACAATTAATTTCAACAAACCCTACCATATTTTAAATAAAATTAACCCAGGAAAATATCAAAAAATACAAAAACATAAAATAATTAAAGTTCACACACATTTGCCGAATTACCATATTTTAAGCAAAATTAACATATATCTTATTATAACATCAACGTTATAAAATCACATAATTCACAAAAGTAAACGACGATGATGTTTTATGTATATATATAATGTTTTATGATGATGTTTTATTCAACCTCTGAAATCAAAGAATGAATGGAGGGTTAAGGGAGGTAAGCAACTCTGATGAGTAGGATAGGCATTGTTAAAATGCTTTGTCTATATATGTTGTACAAACGATAGTTGAGTAGATGTGAAGTATGTTAAAGTTGATAGTTTCTAAAATCATTTTGCTAAGTAATATCAAATGTTAGGAAGAGTTATGTATAAGTGATTAATTTTGAAATGTTTTAATCATTTCAACTAACATAACAAAGTGATTATTTATTACTAATACAAATTATAAATTGAAATAAAACTAAATTTAGGTTTGATGTGGATTGTATAAAGTTTAGAGGAATTTATACACGAATGAATGATTTTAATAATTTTAATAATTTCTACCACACTTTAAATTGAAATAAAATTAAATATAAATTTGATGTTGATTGTGTAAAGTTAAAAAAAAATTATACACAAATAAATGATTTTAATAACGTCCACTAGGCTAAAAATTAAGTTAAAATACAAAACAAAAATAAACAAGAAGAAGGGTGTAAGTATTTGTGAGCTAATGAAGCATTGGGAGTGGTGAAGAGTGTAGACATAGAGAGGATCCCTGAGACATCATATCTCTGAGTGGGAGGGAATCCTTGGCGATTTTGGCAATAGAGGGCACATCAAAGTATATGTGGTAATAACCCAATAGAGGGCACATCAAAGTATATGTGCCTATCTCGATGGTAGAGAGAGAGAGGACTCGTCACTCATGCCGCATGCGAAATGTCAGGGGAGGACGATTCGAACTGAGTGGTCAGACGCTGAGCCACAGATTGTGTTACGATGACCATCGCGTGACGCAGAGCTCACTGGGAGAAGGATGGTGCCACAACTCCCGAGGCAGGGAAAATGCCACATTGGATGCGTTGATGTCGCTAGCCTCGCTGGCACCCATGATATACCACCTTTATGCTGGGTGCTTCCTGGGTATTTTACCACCTTTATGCTGAGTGCTTCCTGGGTATTTTTGTGTAAGACTGCTGCGTTTCCTTTTAGGTCAAGCTTACGTGCCTTACAGCGATGCACATTGTGAGATATATGGTGGTAGCTACACAAAGTGCGGTTAAATTTGTTTTATATTTTGTTTTTTTAATAAAATTTTAATCAACAAATATGTACAAAAATAAAATAAAATAATTAGATTTTACAGTACAAAGCTACATATTTCAAATTATCACATTTTAGTAAAATTAATAAAAAAATTTAAAATATCAAATATAAAAAAATAATTTTTTAATATTTATTTGTGCAAACACATATATATAAAATTTGTTTTATAGTAGTCTAATTGAGAGAGATAATTTTAAATGAGATTATGATTTTTTTGTTATTTAAAATATGTTTTTCATTGCATAAATGAATTCAACTCCCTTAAAAATTCATGGAACACTTAAATTATGCAGATTAAACAATATAGAAGTTTTTTAAAATCTCTACAAAATTTTGATTAAAATTGACTAGAAAAAAAAAATGCGTATTCTAACTAGCTCTTTTCACTTGAATCCAATTATGCAATTTCAACCAAGAATGTGATTTTTTGTTGTTTAAAATACATTTTTGAATGCATAAATGCATTCAACAGTGTAAAAAAAACCCTATGACACTTAAATTATACATATTAAACAACTTAAACTCATGCTTTAAAAATTCTTTGTTGAAAAAGGCCATTTTGTCTATAAATTAGACTATGCAAAAAAATACACTAAAAATTCTCATTTTATCTATTAATTAGACTATATATAAAAAACCATATATTACTAATGTATATTATTAATATATAAATTATCAAACTTCTAATTACTTTAGTATCAAATGACTTCTATATCACAACAATATTTATTTGTACAAATACACATATATGAAATGCTCAAATCTATTCGTTATGAGTTTGCATTCTTTAAAATTAAATTTGAAATCACAAACCTATAATCCAAAACACATTTTAAATGATAAAACATCACAAACCAAAAATTATTTTGTAAAACACCACCAAAAACTCTAAAATATATAATAATTAGATAACTCCCCAATCAAATTTTATATCTACAAAATGACTAATATCTTTGCTGCTCTAAATATTTAATATTCCACGCATTTTAATTATTTTATTAAAATTTAACCAGCCATATACCACTAACACTACCACTAACCTTAAACATTTCGTAACGACTTGGACACTTATTGTTGACCTTTCTGCCTTGTCAGGATCCTAAATTCCCAAAGACGGGCGATAGCCCCACAGTTTATGAGAATTCTGACTTGATTTAATTTATAATGGGCAAATGTTTGGAAGAGTGTGAGATGGCCGTTGTCTGAGTTAATTTAATTTATAGTGGAGTGTTGTGAGAAGATGGGCAATAGCCCCACAGTTTATGAGAATTCTGACTTGATTTAATTTATATTGGGCAAATGTTTGTAAGAGTGTGAGATGGCCCTTGTCCGACTTAAATTGGAGTGTTGTGAGATGATTGTTGTTTTTGAAGAAGGATATGGGAGAGGAATTATTGGGATAGGTTTTTTGTGAATAAGATATAATGTATTACCGAAAGAACTGAGAAATTACAATGTATGGGATGTGTGGGGTAAAGAGCTCCACACAAGGACCAACATAGTAGTTTGATTTGGTTTTAGTTTTTTCTTTTTTACATGGTAGTTAGGGTAAAAATGGATTATGTGGCTTATAGTAGATATAATGGAGAATTTTTAGAACCCAAAATCGAAACCTTTTTCTAACATATTTAAAAAAGAGAGTATAGATTATAACTTTAGTAAAGCATACTAGGCTTCCACAAAAGTCAGGCCTCCACAGAGGAAACGAGACAAAGAAGAGTTTGCATAAGTCATTCTTGGTTGGTGGTAACCAGATCTTAGTCTAGACTGATGGGAGTCTCCTGAGTACTCCCCTCTTGTTGCGCGGTAGTGTTCGGACTACTGGTGGAGGCACCAATGTTCTCTTTCTTGATGCTTGGTGAGCCTTTAGCTGACCTTTGCCATCAATTTCATCCTAATGACTATATGCAGTGAGTCCAAAGTTATGAAACGACAGTGGTGGACGACTTCAATATAGATTACAAACTTCTTAGTCAGACTGCCAATCTTTGTTTTGAGTGCTTTGGTGCACTCTTCCTGCCCCTACATTGCAAGCCCCATCATTGTTTTCATCTGCCACCATGTTTCTATGGTTCGCACATAAAGGTTCTTGCACGCTTTGGTGAGGGCAGGATCAGGATCTAGGCGAAGTCTGCGTCAACTTCCTTAGTCGTGACCTCTCTACGAAGAATGTTTGCTTGGGCTTCCAAATTGACTATGCGCTACTGAGTTTCCAAATTAACAATTGCTGCTTAGTTCAAAGTCGCACGCCTAGCGGAGGTCTCCATGCAAGTAGTGGGGGGCGAACACAGTGACTGCCATTGGGAGGTTGTGCGACTGAATTATTGGGATAGTTAAAAGTGGCTGGAATCTGAAAATAAATAAATAAATAAATAATTTTCAAAAAATCTTCCAGTGAGTTTGTTTGAACCATGTTTTTTATGGTGGAAATGGATTCTACACCATCAAAAAGCTCTGGGGCACCCAAAATCTTGATGTTTGATAGCTAATTTTATCAAAATCTTACCAAAATTTTTATGATTTTCCACAAGAAAAAAAAACAATCTGTTTAGATTATGGAGTTGTTTATGAATTGGATCTTTATAGCAACTAATATCTATTAAACTACTAATATTTATGAAACTATAGCTTAATTAATATTAGAATTATATGTAGCGCAAAATACTTTGGATTAATGGTAAATGGGTGCACTATTAAAGCATTCCTTGCCATAGGTCACTCTTTAAATCCTCATAAATACTTACCTACTGGAAAAAATATATATATATAGAATTACATGTCATTCATTAAATTTTATACTTAATTAAATCTAATGGCTAAAATATATTGCCTCAATGAAACTACAGCTCACAAATATTGATAGCCGATCTCCACGATATAGCATCTATCTATGAGAATCCGTGCTAACAGGCCAGGCCTACAAGCCAATAAGTCCGAGCCCAACCGCCAGGAAAGCGCTCTGCTGGTTATTGGAAGGCGAGAATACATGTATGTAGTGCTACTGCCATTATTCATAAAAGAAAGAATGAATGCATCATATGCAGTGCAGTGCAATGGAAGGGGACCTTCCTTTTCCGGCGCCATGAATGCTGTAGATGGGTCCGTTTTTCACGAAAGAAAAGGGAAAAAAACAGAAGAAGCCCATCAACTCTCGTGACAGTCAGTCTCCTTGTCTGGGTAATCGTCAGTAGTGAAGTAGTAGGTACCTATTCACAGCACAGACTGACCGTGAAATCGAGCTTTTAACCACCCACCAATCTCAGTTATTTTTTCATTTCCTTGATGTATCACAAACCAAAAAAGAGAGTGAGTCTACCAAGAAAACACGGAAGTAGATGAGTTGGGTTGGAGGCACTGGGCAGGCAGGCATGCATACGGAGTTAGACAATATCGCTCCATCTCTATTGAGAAAACTGCTCACTTATTTTTTTTAATTGGTGTAGCCTAAAGATGAAATGTTTTTGTCTTTTTTCTGTATAATTATTTGGTTAATTTGGGTTGAAATTTGAAAATATATGAAATAAATCAAATGATATTTTAATTTTTATCGGATTAAAAATAGTTTAATTTTTTGTTTTTTGTAATTTAATATTTTTCTGATTTAAATTGATGATTAGCTGGGTTAACATTTCAACAATCTCTTCGCTGAAAAGCCAATGCCAAAAAATCGATGGTAGCATATTCCCATAACTTTTTCCCATGTCTTTGAACGCATCACATTTCAAAATGAAAAGTAACTTTTGGTCTCTTCGCTGAAAAGCCAATGCCAAAAAATCGATACTAGCATATTCCCATAACTTTTTCCCATATCTTTGAACCCATCACATTTCAAAATGAAAAGTAACTTTTGGAAATTTAAATTTCAATGACTTAAAAATCTATTGCCTTTAAAAATAATTGGCTTTTTGAATTTGTTTATAGTGTTTGAAAATTGCATAAAAAAGAAAAGTAAAATGAAAGCCACAACCTCATATCCAATAGCTTTTTTTTAACAATTTTTATAATGATATAATTAATCCAAAATACATTATTATTTACCATATAAATTACCAAAATCCAAAATCTAATCATTTTCATAAATCTTCGTCACCTCTCCTTACTAGAGAGTAACTGTGGCGTCGTCATTCACTGAACACTGAAATGAAAAAGAATAGGAGTGAGCAGAGACCCTGCAGCAGCAACCTCCACCACCCAAGTAATATACATAATGCTAACACCTGACCCTGCGCCGTTTCACGGCACTAAGTACATTGATGGACTGACTAACAAAATATTTGTATATATTATTAACGTACCTTAACATAATTGCCAACCCTCCATTTTCAAAGTCCAGACAACAAAATCGGGACTGACTGCCAAAGGCCTCCTTCCTCGAAAGAAGCATAACGTCATCGGGGCTGACTGCCAAAACCCTTCTCGAATAAAGCATGACCTTTCATTTTCTTCGATGGAATTGGTTGGTCTGTTTAAATAGTGGTCGGAAATTGGAATCCCTTGAAAAGAGAGCAAATCAAGCTCTTTTCCTTTTTCTTTTGCGTACGTTATCTGAATTTTCTTGAATTTCCCGACCTATCAAACTATCTATCCATCCTTTTCTCCTGCATTTATCTAAAATTACTTGCATTTCCCAATATATCCAACCATCTATCCATTCTATTTTTAGCTTCATCCTTTAGAGGGTACTTTTAGATCTATATAAGAAGGCATTACAGCTTCAAACATGAGTTATTTTTCCTTAATTGTTTTGATATATACTCTAGGCTTATATATACTAGAGCCCATAGTTAGATTTCAACTTGGTCAAGTAACTTTTATTTATTATTATTATTTATTTAAAGAAAAATAATTGAATAATATAATATAATATATTGATTAATAATTGATTTAATTTAAGATGTTATTATTTTATTTATGGTAAATAATACACATTTAAAAAATATATTCTATAAATAGAGATATATATGTTGAATTTAAAATGTTTTAATAATAAATACTCTATAAATAGAGATATATTTTTGAATTTAAAATGTTTTAAAAACATTTATTATTTTTCCAAGGTAAATATTTTTTTATTTATTGGTTATATTTATCTCTTTTCATATGGATGTAAGAATTGAGGGTCATACTTTTGAGGAGTACACTCAAATAGGATAAAGAAAGTTTGACACAATGTCACAATGTTAGTTGGAGTACAATCAAATAGAATAAAAAGTGTTTGTCACAATGTTATTTGGAGTACACTCAAATATAATAGAGTGTATGTGTCACACTTTTATCCAAACATCTTCATGTCAAGAGATAAGTGTATGATTTTTTTTTTTTTTTAAAATTGGTAAAACCTCACTCATTGCTTTAGTGATCTTTCATGTCACAATAATGCTACACCAGATTAGATGGATAGCCAATTTACAATGTGGTCATCTAAGATATCCATATCTTGTTTGTGAACCCTATATGGATTAGGGAGAACATGATACCAATTTAGTGTATGTGAGCCTCTTTATTGCTTCACCTCATTAGCCTTGATATTGACAGACTATTGTTGCATAGATTTTTAGAGGATGCATTTGATCTTTGCAAAGGAAACATAACTGAGGTTATTTATGTTGAGATTTACAAAGCCTACTTTCAGTCCACATGGTCTCAGACTAGAGCATTTCATTTTTCCTAACTGGAACATTAGTCATACTTGTATCTTTAGTATAATGATAGGCTAACCCTTGAGGTACATTATAATCTAGTTTTTTTCAACAAATGCAAGGACAAGTAACATCAGAATCGAGTTACCTTATGATAGATTAGAATTTACTCCCTCCAACATTGCATTGAGACAAAGCACCATATTTCTAAGGAATACTAAATGGTCAAGATCAACTCCTTAGATCTTGAAATTGAGGACCACTTGATACTCTAATGCTCTCCCTACTACAAGACTAGAGAGTGTAGTTCTTTTTTATCCTTAGATATTCACTTGGGTCTCTGAAACGACCCAACTAAAACAGAGAAATGTCTGAGCTAATTTTTATTTTTATTTTTTTTTTTTTTTTTTTATTTTTTTATTATTTATTTATTTTTACAGCAATTGCAACCGGAACACAGACACATCAAGATTTCAAATTAATCAACACATACATCACTGATGTTCATTCAGGAAATAACATCACATTTATATGCTTCAAATCTAAGATCAAGAATTAAGAATTATACGTGTACCGTACACTGAAGAGGCGCGATTTCGCTTGATCGGTTGTCACGGGTAATTCCTTGTCGCTGGTCCGTCTGCAAGTATGTGATGCCGCACTTGATCCGACGAGACTCACCGGTTAACCTCCCAACCTACTCCTTGGGTACTCTTCTTCCCCGCGGACCCCCGAGCTGCAATGGGGTGTACAATGGAGGAAGAGTCTAGCTGGCAGAGGAGAGCAACCATAGCTCAAGAGTCCCCTCTCTAAAACCCTCAACCTCACCAAACTCACTATAGCTTCGTAGTCACTGCCTTCACAAAATATCATCCATCCAACAATAGGGCTTCCCAAAAAAAGTCCCTTGTACCATGGCCTGCCCCTTCTTTTATAAGATTTCTCATAGATGAAACTTGGCATGTCATGAATAATTATAATATTTTTCCTTTTTAATAGCTTGATTATTCACCCACCCATGTGTCATTCTCTCATCAAGGGTCACCCAAAATTATTTACTTATCCTTTTTTAATTAAAACTAATATTTCCCTCATCTCACAAGATTCCTATTTCTACTCCTAGATGTCTCTTTATTCCCCCCTTTTATTCCTTAAATTGAGTTTATTACTTGGACTCAATTAAGGAGTTAAGATTTTATTCCCAATCTACTTCCTAAATTAACTCAGGTTATCTCTTAGAGGGATATTCTTATGCTGGATGATGCCACATGGAGCTTCCCTATATTTCTCTAAATTTAATTTATTTTTCTTATTTTAACTCACCTTCCTTTTTTATTAATTAAGTTTTACTTGGTTTAGGATTAATCTTTAACCTTACAATATGTTTGCCTTCCCCCCCTTTTTTCTAATTAAACCACCTATCTACCTAGCATTTTCCAACATGGGGAGGGTAGAATTTTTAAGGTACTCTATTTATTTCTTCCTATGATCCTCCTTATTCCAAGTTTTATTTTTTATTTAATTTCCTTGGTTTCCAATCATCATTTTCCCTTGATGTAACTTTACCTAGATTTCATTCCTTACTTATATTTATTTTTAGTGATTCCAAGGGTGCCAAGTTGGTCGTGCCCTTCAAGAATTTCCCTGAAATTCCAAGGGTGCCACACCACTTGCCCTCCAAGCATCCAGTGACTACGAGGGGAGAATAGCGTGCAACGTCATAGACCTCGATCGTCTCTCATGTTGCCTGCTATAGTGAGACTAATGGTGTCGGGGATCAAGGAATCCGCCTTGATGCGCGCCCCCCAGTAGGTTCCTCATGAGTGACCCAACTTTGGGACCTGCCCTCATGGCATCATGATATTCAAGGCGAAGGTGTTTCAACTCTTCCAGCCCAAGTCACGGCGTGAGTGCTAGTGGGTGAGATCAGGGACACTGTCCCACCCCTCCCATGTAGTTCCATCCACTTGTACAACCCCATCACCCATATGTGAGTCATTCAGCCAAGCAACTCATCTGTGCCTGCAACCATTAACATATCATCAGACTATAGATAACCATATATAGCAAGTTTCAAAATCGATTAGAATTTCAAAGATAAAATAATATAAATTTTCATCAAACCAGGTGTCGTCAACTCGTCATGTGCGAGTGCTTCGGGTGGTTTTCCTGCCATACTCAATAATAATCAGTAACCAGGTTTTTCAGTGATTAGTCAATGTCATACTAGCATTAATTATCATCACCTGGTCATTCACATCACCCTTCATTGTGAACCAGAACTATTCTAAGTAGCTAACATAGGGGATACCTCCATCATGGCTAGCATCATCATAACCTTAATGGAACCATACATAAGATCAAGGCTATCATCATCGTAACATCAATAGAAACATGTCTATCCTTTACTACTATCACCATCATGATATCAATAGAGAATACACAACCATTAATTATATTGTAATCATAATATTACTAGAGAACATACATAACCATCACACTCGCTGATAATAGAGTCACGTTTCTGGATCCTCAGCCTGAGTTACTCATAGACTAAAGTATGCAAGATAATGTCATATCAGAGTCAGGAAACTAGGGTGCGCACTACAGTCTCTATAGACACTCATTGTTTATGATGAATATAGATGCTTATATTCATTACTCAAGGGGATGTTCAACCTTTGTCAACAACTTTCTAAGTCAGTGCCCCAAACCAACATGCACTAGGTTGATTACCTCTTATTTCTAACCCTTTGATGCTACTGAGAAGATTCTCCATAGCCAATGTCCAAGTTCACATGGTAGACCTGCAAAATATCATACATCTAAATACTACCATACCCTCGTGCCCATTACATACCTATTTGTGGTCTCGAATATTTTAAATATTCCTCCCGAGAAAATGTTTTGGTGAAGACTTCAACTTTTTTCATTATTTCATGTTTCTTTGAATTGTTGCTTCCCAATTATTTTATTCTTCTTTTTTCTTTATCACCCTTCAACATCGTATCCTTTATCATCTTATAAACCAAAAACATTAATATTTAAATTAAATTACTTCTAAATAAAACTTTAATACACTTTAATAAAAAATATATAACAATTCAAATATTTTTTAATAAAACCAACATAAGTTCATCTTAAACCTCCATTTATGAAGTATTAAGAGGGATCAAATTTTTTAGGTGTAATTTTTTTATACTTGATAGATTTGAGTTGAAGAAGAATTTAAATTGTTTTGTATTTTTAAATGTTCTCATGTACATAGATAATTATTTATTCTTATCATTTTTTTGTGATGTAGATATGTATATACATCGGAAATTTCTTTTTGTTGTCACATAATGTTATATTAGTGTAGATCCACCTTAACTAAGGATTTATCAAACCAAGAGAAATTAATTTTTTTTAGGTGCAAACCTTTCTTCAAATTTTGCACTCAAAAAATATGTTTACCCTAAATTCGAAGCTTAATAAAAAGAAAAAGAAAATTTAAGAAATCTAAATTAATATAATGTATTATTTATATATAATATACTTCATTTAATATATACAATAATAAAATATATATTTATGTATCATATAAATAAATAAATAAAATGATTTTGATCCAATTGAAAGTTTTAAAAATCAACTAAACATTATTGATATAATTTTTTTGATATTAAATATGCCTCCCATATAACCATGGATACAACCTAATGAAGCTCCCACTTGTCAATTAAAAACACTATAAAAAATTAAGAGCTAGAAGAAAAGAATAAGTAAAAAAAAAATCCCAAATATTATTCCACAAATATTATACATAATTTCTCCATAAATCATATTTACTTTATACTTAATTTTGTTATATATAAT
Organism: Pinus taeda; assembly: GCA_000404065.3. NCBI lineage: Eukaryota > Viridiplantae > Streptophyta > Pinopsida > Pinales > Pinaceae > Pinus > Pinus taeda. The sequence goes on from APFE030021744.1 coordinate 23,519, forward strand.
TATTTACCACACCCTTTACCAAACCCAATATAATAATAAAATAATTATTTATAAAATAAACAACTAAACGCTAAATATAAAATTAAAATAAAATACCTCACATAAAAATAAAAAAATATAATATCTCAATCATAACAATGACAAATAAAAATATTTCACCCCATCATACCCTCCCACCCACAAAAAATCCTAAACCCGTATACCAACAAGTAAAGTCCTTAATATGGATGGGGACGCATTTGATATTGTATATTTGGGAGTCCGTTTGTATGTGAAAAGCCTGAATCAAAAAAAATCGCTCGGACAAATCGTAAAAAAAAAAAGAAAAAGTCGGTGATCTTTTTAAATATTAAATTTCTTTCAAAATGCAGGGGCAAACGGCTTGTGCGGAATGGAATAACAAATAACAATAAAGTTAGCCCTAGCCCTTCTCATGCAAGCCCATTTCTATGTGAACAAATTTTAGAATTTCTCTTTGGGTTACTTAAATATAATACTATAATTTCACGAAAATTTATTATTATTATTTTTTATTCGGAAAAAATGAAAATTAATAGAATTATATGTTTTTAAATAGGTTACATTAAAGAAGACTATAATTGGAAAAACCATGGGATGTCAAAACCTAGATTTTGAAAACCTTTGGTAATTTCACCAAGTCAAAATATTGGACTAGAGAGTGTTGACTTTTTTGGGTAGATGAGGGAGGTAAGAAAGAAAATTAAAAGGAAAAAGTTAATTTAATTTGCAAAGAGACATGCCCCCCCTCTCTCTCACACACATGTGGGAAGTAATCTAAGGAAGAGGTTGAATTTTTGAGACAGTTGACTAGTTGAATTTTGTGACTGTAATTACTTAATGATGTTCTAGAGTGCATCAAAGTAATATCATATATAGTTGGAAGTAATTATCAATTGCAAAAGATTGTGCTTGTCTAGTTAGAACTAGAAAATCAACAAGATTGTGCTTGTCTAGTTAAAACTAGAAAATCAAAGATTGTGCTTGTCTAGTTAAAACTAGAAAATCAACATGTTATTAGAGCTTTGGTGGAGAAAAGACCTCAATGGACTTTTGGGGTTATTAAAATCTTTATGTACAACATATTTCCTTTTACTCCTACCTAAATTTATGTAAAAAATTGCATAAATTATGGTGTGCAATAATTCTTAGTGAATATGTTTAATTCCTGAAATATAAAGAATTCATTGCACATTTACTTTTTACTTCTACCTAAATTTATGCAAAGAATTGCATAAATTATGGAGGAATATTTTGACAAAGTCAAACACTATGTGGGTGGATTATAGCATAATTCTAATGCATGGAAATGAAAATTTTAATGTAAGGAGGGATTTAACCTCATAACACCAATGAGTATATGGTTAGAGAATATGTGTGAGGCGAATAACAACATATATCCATTAGTGTTCATAAGAAATTAACCTAGGAGATTTAAAGAGCATCTTAGAATATTCTCCCAAGATCAAGCATAAACTCAACAAGAGCGATTTGTGTTCGAGAGGGAGAAATTGTACAAACATCTAGAATTGTTCTATATGTCTAGATGAGCTTCTAGAGGGAGAAAGTAGTCATGTAAAGTGGAAGGATGCAACCTACTAGAGATCCAAAGGGTCCCTCATGATGATGAGGAGTAGGGAGGCTCCCGATGATGTAAGTGTTGGAATTTGGGTAGCTTGAAAAGTAATTCCAAGTGGAGAAACCCACCAAAAGGGAGTTGGTTGGGTGAGTTACCCAAGTGGTTAAAGTTTTGACCCATAGTTGTGGGCTTGAGGCCTAATTTAATTAATTGTTTAATCTAATTTGTTGTTAAGTAATAAAATAGGGGTTTCTTGATGGACAAGGAAAACCCCCAAGATCATTCACACAAAAGTATAAATAAGAGGCCAAAGGAGAGGCCTAAATGCACACATTGTGAAGGATAACAACATGGAGTGAACGAGCCCTAGAAAGGGAAAATTTCTATTCATGGAGGACAATATCTACCCAAGAGAAGCTCGTCTAAGATGTCGAGTAGAGGATTTTCTAAGCAAGAGTGAGTCGAGTCTGGTTGGAGCAAATATGTGACTAGTTTTGAGGTGTCGAACCTAGCAAGGGCATCTTGTGGGTTGGAGAAGGTGGTCAAGGCCTTGTTCCATTAGCCAAAGGCTTATTTGTGTCCTAATAACCCCAACCGCAAGTCTTTTTTGTGGCTTCTAAGGCAGTCACATAAACAAAAATTGCCAGTTGCAGGTGTTTTAGTCCTAGGAGTAGGGAAAAGTGCTGGATAGTGTTAGTTGTAGCTGATCAAGTGCAGAAAAAAGGTAAGAAAAAGCTAACTTGGTTGGAGGAGGGCTAGATCAGACGTTAAGGGGTGTTTTAGCAGCAATAGAAGCCTTGGGTAGAAAGGCCATGGGGAGATATGTACTTAGGAAGGTTGGTTGTGGTGTATAATAGACCATCACATGCTTTGTTATGAGTTTTATAAAACAATTGTGGGCAAGAGGACCTGGATGAGGGCACATATGGGTCGATTAGGAGAAGAGGGTTAGATCAAGCAAATCTAGAGGTTTGATGATCCAGGTGGATATTGGTGGCCACTGGCCTATTCCAATTGGACCCCCAACAATGTTTCCTTTTAGTTTCCTAATTTCCAACATAGTTCCCTGTTTCAACAATTTTCTATTTTTCGTAGTTTTTCGGGTCCTAAACTTCCAAAGTTGTTTTAGGCCTTAAACGACATTTTTTTGGGACACTGATAAATGTATAGCTTGCGGCAAGTGTTTGCAATTGAAAATTGCTTTCCTTGGATGAACCTTTCTAATGGGCTATCGTACATGCCAAATGGAGATCGTATGCCAAAGTTACAACCTCAGGAAGTTGACATTCCAACTAACCCTATCAGGGCCCACGAGCTTTTAGCACTTCATTTCCTAGGGTTAGGTTTTTTATTGTATAGGGTTTTCCATTATTTCTTGATGATAAAAAGGCCTAAGAGCCTCATTATAAATCAATTCAAAAGGCATGTAGTCATCACATCTCTTCTCAGAGATAAGCTACCATTGCCCGAGCTAGTTTGTTTCCTTCCTGCATGTAAACAATTTTTAGCAGTTGCTATTTATTGATTGAAGTTATGTTTTGTTGTATCTCTATGTTTTTTTTAAATATGTATTTCATTTCATTCCTTCGTAAAATCATATCAATGGTATCAGAGCGGTCTTTTATTTCTTTGTTTTTTTGTACATGTCCCCAACAAGGGAAGAGTATAAGGAGTTGGGACATGAACTAGTTGAACCATTGCAAGAGTGACCTCACTGACCCTAGTGGCCTACCATAGTGTAAGAAAACAAAGACGAGGGAGCAAGAAATCCTTTTAAATTTTTGTTCAAAGATGCTCTCGAGCGACAAAGGAATGAGATGATGGATAATTTTTCCTAGATCATGCAGTGGGTATCAAGCTCTAACAATCACTTTGAAGGCATTTCCCCCTTTAAGGTACAAGTTAACTTTGACATTCTTATATTTGAAGGCTAGATAGATGAAAATTCTCTAGATAAATGGTTAAATGTACTAGAAGGAGATTTTTCGGTCCATAATTTTTCCAATAGGGAAAATATTACTTTTGCACTCCTCAAAGCCTCTCCCCATGTCAAGGACTAGTGGTAAACTTACTGTGAGCAGAGGGACAAGGAGGAACCCTCACTACTTTCAATCGCACCCTGTTGGAATTATTTTCGATATTTTATGAAAGAACAATATTACCCTGTCAGGAGCTATAAATGTAAGCATATAAAATGGAACACTGTTGTGAAGACAATTCCTTTTGCGGACAAGAGAGATCTCTCTGGTCCTATGAGAGGATCTGGCAACAAACCGAACAAACTAGTGCAAACTTTCCTAGTTTATGCTGAAAAATACAAATTGAGAGAGAGAAACCTACCACACTCTGATGCTACGCAATCAACCTTTGATGATAATCTCGACCCTTTAGCTTCCAGTATCACTCCTCGTTATTCCTTGCATATGAATACATGCAAGAGAGATAAAGAGATAACAAGAGATACAAGAGCATACATAGTATAATTCAAACATAAACTACATGAAAGATCAATGAGCATCATGCTAAATGAATATATATTTTTACACATGGAAAGTAAAGACCATATATATTTATTAATGAATAAAAAAGGGAAGCATACAACCATTACCTTGATGTTGGAGACCTCCTTTGTAGTGGATTTCCAAGTCTAAGCCAAGACTGTTCAAGCACTCCTTCTCCTTAGATGGGCAACATTTGGGCATAGTTTCAGCATAGGAATGCAGGCAAGCAATGACCAACCATTTGGGGATGGAAGGGACTTGATTTATAGGAAGGGATATAGAGTTAGGGATCCACAAAAGAGGGAGGAAGGTCCACATTTCAAGGGTAATATCCCTAAAGGTAGGATCAAGGACTCAAAATGGGATATCTCGACCATATCTCTATCCAACAACATTCAACTCGTTGTTCTTGAAGATTCTAGCACGTGAAGCTTCTCATCCACTTTAGGAAAGACTACCAGAAGAGGTTCAACGTGGGTTTTCATACCAAAATCCACACTGGAAGCGCTAGGTCAACATGTTACAACAAGCCTTCAGTGTGGACTAGTAGTGGTGCAAAGCACGTTGATCCTGAAAACTAGGGTATTAGGCACATTTCTCTAGAATTCTCTGAGAGAAGCTCTTCTTCTATTCTTTAGGGATGTTTCTGTATGTGTTTCATGGTGAGTACACTTTGACAATTTTCATCATTTTGACACTTTAGGATATGGTACGGGAAGTGTGATAAAATACCGTGTAACAAATGCCCTCTAAAGCATGAAGGGAAAACATGGAGTGATGGGTGAAATGATTTAGAAGTCAAGGTAAGGACTCGTAAAAATACCATCAGGAGCTACAAATCAAGCATGATACAATATACATAGCTGACATCTCTGATATAAATATTCCTAATGATACATCTCTGAATAAGCATATAACAATGCATGAATCCACGTCATGGATGTAGCCATCCGAATAGAAGGGATCATGTGTATGGATCCATGACATGGATGTAGCCATCTGAATAGAAAGGATCATATAGATGGACCCACGCTATGGTCGCAACCATTCGTATAGAGGGAATCATGTGTACAATCATGAATAACTCATAACTCCATGCAACCTGGATTTATCAGATAAATCCTAGGGTCTTCATCTCCATTTCGATCCAATCAATGTACAAATTCTACCACGTGAATATATGTTTCCGAGTCAAACATGATAGAAAACCACCTGAGTATCAGTCAATAATGTAAACCATTAACATACACGAGAGAAACCACTAATAATGACAATGGCTCTCAAGATACAACAACAGAATCCACGAGTGTGAATAATGAAGCTGAAGTCGAACACCTGCAGAATCATTCAATCTAAGGCCAATGATGTAATCCTATCATCGAATGTGAAGAACTTTCCATTGAGGCATGCAAGCTCCAAGGTACTGGAAGGGAGTTTCTAGATCGTCTTCCTGGATAATAAGTTGAAGTCGACAGGAAGTGATCCATCGAAGGAGGGCCATAATGTATCCCACATCATCGACATGAAACAAAAGATGTAGTAGAGTAGGTAAGTTTTATTTAGGACTGTGGAAGAAAGGTCAGACAATGTATAAGCAGTAAAAAACTGTAGATGGGACTTCTCTTGAACATATCAGCGACACGACTCCAAAGTTTGGCAGCATTTGACTCATCATAGGATTAGAGGTCATGATGACAATGCAGTATAATCAGATGAGAGGAAAAATGGATTCCCAAAACCCATGAAGGCAAGTGATGAAATGAGGATAACCCAAACCCGACACGAGCAATAGATAAGTGTCATGTTCAAGAGCGACATGCTTCCTTTACACAAAATACAAGAGGTGTTCACTTTCATTTTCCTCCACTATTTCTAGTGAGTGCCCCATTATTTTTTATCGCAAGCTTGAATGGGATAACATATGCTTGTCATATAAGTTTATCCTTCGGATGAATCCATCCTATTAAGTTTAACAAGTCCTAGGAAGGAGAAATTCGGTCTCATCATGGTGACAAGTCCTGCGTAGTTTAAGTTTTACGAGTCCGATAGAGGGGTAACTTAGAATCTTTTTCATTTTTAGAGAGTTTGAAAAAGAGGCGAAAAAGAAAACTCCAAAGGTTCATTTTTGTAAATAGTCTCTTGAATCTGAAAAGGTAGAAAATAATTTCCAAGATAACCTCTTAGCCATGTTCAACTAAGGTATTCATTTTTCGTACAATAGTCTATCTCAATTCAGAAAAGGGTTAAACTTATTCATAGTAGATGTCATTTTATTTACTTTAACGAGTTTGAAATGACAAGTACTCGATAATCTTTTCATATTTTGAGAGTCATAAAAGAGCTTAAATATGACTCTAGAGGGTTCCTTTTTCGTTTATTTTTTATGAGCCCGAAAAAATGATAAAATAAAACTCGTTGATTTAGTCAAAATTAATCATCATCACCATGTATCCATGACCTGTCACTGCACAACTGAAATGCGTATTACCCATTTTGAGGAAAAATATTAAAATATAAGTAAAATGTGCCCTAATTTGATAAAAATATATTTAAAAACTTATAAAAATACAAAAAGTAAAAACATTTTTACCATTTCACATTTTATAAATCAAAGAGCACTTTTTACCCTATTTTCCCCGATCTTTAGGCGAGGGGTGCGACTAATCCAGGACGTCATTCTTCGATCCGTTTGTTGCAGGTAAGAGATCTGTCCCTTCTCTTCATTTTGATTATGGTATTAGGTGTTTTCATACATAGGATAGGCAATAAGGAGGGCTTGGTAAAAACTTGTGTTGAGGGCGATCAACGCGGGTTTTACCCATCGAAACTGTGTTGCTCACTTTGTGGTCAACTGTGCCAGAACGCGAAAAAATATAGAAACAGACACGCTGGAATATAGTCGATTTTTTTTTTAATTCCTCCATGTTTAATGATTTTTTTCCCAAATTTGTTTCCATAGATTCTCCTAAAAACTTGGTTAATGGATGTTTCACAGGTTAATAAGTGACAAATGGTAATTGAATGGAAGGAGAGAGGACATGAAGCAGAAAATCATCAAGTAGCCTAAGGCCCAAATTGCATAGCTTGCCTTCGAGCATGTGGGTTACTTAAATTATTCTGGATTCCTTGGATTAGAACTGAGATCGAGGTACTACAACATTTGATTGGTTGGTGGGATGTAGATCGCTAACTATTTATGATTGGGGACCAAGAAATTGAGATAGATATCACAAACATCTATTTCATTACGAGTTTGTCCAGAAGGGGACAACAGATTCATCTGTCTGGTTCTCATACAAGAGGGAGAGTACAGGTATGCTGATCATGAGACATAAAAGTTCTCACCAATATCCTGCTAAGAACTATTCTCCATACCATGGCTCAAATAGCTGGGGCTTAGGATTTGGATGAAGCAACAAATTCCCATTTCTAGTATGCCATTGGTTGTCTAAGTCCCACAATTTTTAACTGGTACGAAGGATTATTGGTCAACATGAAGATCCAACTTACGAAATTCAAGATAGGGAAGTTGAAACAATTTGACTATGGATCTATCTTGGTGATGTTCTTCTTGGAACATGTACCATTACTTAGATATTAGTGGATAGAAGTGGATGCCCTTGCACCCATGGATCCACGATTACTGAGATGGGATAAGATAATGCCTCGACATGGAGGTGGTCAACAAATGTTATTTCCTCCAACATTTTTTGGATGGATGCGATGACAACTAATCATGGTAGAGATTGGGTGTGTGCGACACAAATTTCCAAGGAGATCCTAACCTTCCACTTCCAATTGGTACATGATGTACTAATGCAAGTAAAAAACTATTTTTTGAAGCTTTATATATATATTTTTTGTTTCATGTGTACTGAGAATTAACACTTGTGATTTTTGCAGATGTTGGACCAGAGAGACCTCCAGGGGTTTCTCCTATAGCTAGGCGAGCGACATGATAGATAGAGGATGATCCCTATGAGGAGAGAGCTGACCCGATCATAGAGGTGGAATGCAACCTGGAAGCCTTGACAAGATTCATTCTAGAATACACATCTATTGATGAGGTGCCACTACAATATCAAAGGCATACTGTAGGGGTGTCCTCCAGATTGCGTTGGTTTCTAAATTGAGTCATCATGGATTTTTCATGCTACCATAAGCACCAAATTGGCATATATTCATCTTTAGTTTTCATTTTTTCTGCACTTATATAGGCTCAAGAAGCCATGTGTCTCAGAACATAGATTTTGATATTGTGATGTAACTGATATTTTTCAAACTTTTATATATATACATATATATACATGTTTCCCTTGATGCTTATCTAATGTTTCTATTATATGTTTTTGTATTTACATATGATGTAAATGTCTATCTAGAACGTAATTAGCCAATCTATCTGTTAATGTGTTCAAATGTCTCAGAATATGTTGAAAACGAAATCACAAATACATTCTCAAAATATGAGGGTTTCTGACTGAATATTATCTATTAAGTTGGAGTACAATGAGATGTGAATTGATATTGATGACTAACTCTCTAATGCCAAGAGCAATGGCTTCTGACAAAAGCTCGATAACCGCACTATATTTGGCAATGTTATTAGTGGTATGACCTAAACATAAGCCTTGTAAATTCACTAACTCGCCATTAGGGTCATAGATTTCCCATGCGGTGGAAGATACATTCTGTGTACTATGACAAGCACCATCAGCAAAACTGACATAAAGGTTCGATGACATTTTCAAACCAAGTAGAATGCACGGTAAGTAGAGGAAAACACATTTGCAAAGGAAAACAAACACACCAAAACCAACTAAGCACTAATGAAAAATACACTTGTACAAGGTATCTATGTGAAATCGAGGCACAAAAATTTTCAGATGGAGCTCATTTTGAGACTTGGGTAATCGATCGAAAGAGAGTAAAACCATAGTTTTACCATTGACATGACATGTAAGCATCGAATCGGCCACTTAATGGAACAATACACAAAAATGACAATGCCCCCATGCCCCCTAGATGAGTGAGGGTTACGAGTAAGAAAATCAATGCCCCATTAGGGAAATGGGTGAATGGTAGAGTCTCGGTGAGAAAGTCTCAAAAAATTAAGTTCATCGCAAGAAAAATATGTCCCCAAGTGAAAGTTTTCGATAATCCCAGGTTGTATTGAGATATCATTGGGAAAGGTTGCAAAAATGTTACCCATGTTTCCTTTGGACAAAACTTCATGAACAAGAATAGATGTCTGGAGCGGATGAGTCGGTACATCGAAAATAAGGGTTTATATACAAGAATAAATCTCACCAAAGCTTGGGAGAAATGAGGAATGATGATGGGCATCATTCCATGGAGTTTCCTCGAGAGACATAACTTCTGTGATACTTTCATCAGTTGGAAATTCCTCATTCAAAGGATCTGGAGAATCCCAAGAACTGAGCCAGGGAGATTATGAATATGCGTCTAGATTCATACTAAAATAATCATGAATTTCAGAAGTAGGTTTAGAAGCCAAAATGAAATCCTGATATGCTTGCTCTATGGGGCTAAGTGACATAACATCGCCAAAACTGTCAATTTGATCAAGATGGGGAATGACCCAAGGATCGTGACAAGTTGAGACCATGTTAATCGAAGTGATGTTTAGAGGTGGAATGGAAAAAAATCCTGTAAGGGAAGAGTCTTTGAAAAGACCTGCCCCAACACTCTTGTAAGGGATATCAATATTCCCAACATATGGCACATTGCCATTTGAGGAGTTGGAAGAGAAAAAGGCAAGCTGATCAACAATTATTATTTTCCCTTGATGAGGAAAACAAAGCAAACGAAATAGGGTAGAAACCATGCAAAACATTGCATGGGTCCAACTATGACCAAGTACAACATTGTAGTTCAAATTGGCATCGACAACTTCTACTTCTAGGTTAAAAAATTTTCCTTCCATTTTAATTGGCAAGTCATTGAGAATACCACATGGAAAGTGTTAGCTACCTATACCAATAGGTTTCATTTTTCATGATTGGCAGGGGAAGTGCCAATATGATCTACTTTGGTGATACAAAGATCTCATATTCTTGTGGAAGAAATATACTTACATTTTGTTGATGCTGCCCTACTTCTGAATGGGTGATCCAACAGCCTAAGCTGGGTCATGCCATGTTTCAATTTTTGTTGTAGATTAGAGAAAGAAA